>BHFT01024361.1:0-20987 GCA_004320025.1 Laticauda laticaudata
ACCAACGGATGGCAAGTGTTTCTCTCCGTTTTACATCCTCTTTCCATCCGTTGGTGCAATGTGACATGGGCTTTATATATAGCATTTTAAGAAATGGGTTTCAGGCTGGGACAGCTCCCCAAGCTTAAGCATATTTCATGTGTAAATTTCAATTTCTAGAGGTAGACTCACCTTGGCTCCAAATAATTTAACTGCTGCAGGAACAAAATGGTTACTTTTCCAATTTACATATCTAATTATCTCATTTGTGATCCTCTGTGTATGAGATTTGTTGATTCCAAGTGGAGGACAAGTGGAAGGTGAATCCTTAATATTTAAAGCACTTGATATGCTCTGTGTGAATTTGTTAATTTGCCATTTATATTGGCAATTAGAATATCTTTTTGTTAGTAGAGCCACATCATTTTGGCACAGGGATACAACTTTGCCTTTATAAAGAAAAATACAAAGTTTTTAGAAGCAGGGGAGTTTGAATTTACAAAATCATTCTCTGTGCTCCTTGCGTTACTCCTAAGGGTCCTTCCACAGCCACCTTTCCTTCCAGAATCATTGAGAATGCTTCTTCAAATACTTGCTGAAGATTACTTGCTGAAGTTATTCATTGGCCCACCTATTGATCCAAATTTTCACTTATAACAGGGGTCCCCAAACTTGGCAACTTTAAGACTTGTGGACTTTAGCTCCCAGAATTCTCCAGCCAGCTATGCTATGCTATGCTGGCTGGAGACTTCTGGGAGTTGAAGTCCACAAGTCGTAAAGTTGCCAAGTTTGGAGGTCTCTGACTTATAGAAACAATGAATTTACTCACCATGGAACAAATGCTAAAGCAGGGGATTGGACTAGAAGACCTCCAAGGTCCCTTCCAACTCTGTTATTGTTTATATAGCTAGTATTTTTTTTTTGTGGCTTCTTAGTCAAAAAGCTAAAAATGATGGATCAGGAGTCCCAAACTATAACTTTTACCTAGAAGCTGATCCAAAGTTTTAAATTATAGTTGAGGGAATTTTTGTCACACACCTTTTATTATTCAAAACTATTTTCAAAGATACATAAATACTTTTGGGGAGATAGGACTCGGGGGCTGCTGGGGGTTTGCAGGGGTTCAGGAGACCCCCTAGCTAAGATTCGGTGCAGTTCAGAGAACCCCCAAATCCCATTCCTGACTGGCCCCANTCTTGGAAGTTCAGGAAGGCCAGAAATAGGCCTGTTTCTGGCTTCCAGAGAATCTCTGAAGCCCTGGGAGGCTGTTTTTGTTGCCCTGGAGGAAAGCCTCCAGAGCACTGGGAGACCAAAAATGCCCCACCCCCACTGTAGTGCAGGAGGCTGAGTAGGCCACACCTACCATGGCCACACCTACCCAGCAACTGGGCAGAGAACCTGTTGCTAAAATTTTTGAAGCCCACCCCTGGATGGGACATATACTCTACCCATGAACCTGGTGTCAGGGCAGCTCAGTGAACATTCTCTAGAGCCGTGATGGCAAATCTTTTCCATGTTGCATGCCAAAAGTGTGCTCTCATGTGCATGTGCACACATTCATGTGCCTGCACCGATGTTACAAAGTGCACATGGCTCCCCCTGCCTCCTGTGCATGTGCATGCAACCCCCTGAATGCACGACCTCTACTGTACACCTCTGCTCATATGCACACAACCCTCCCTGTATGCCACATGCCTCTGCGCATGCTCATGCACAGCAGATACCTGACAATCAGCTGGCTGGCAGGGGGCACGCAAGCATGCGCAGTGGGGCTCTTCCGGGCAACCACTTCCGGCATGCATGCCATAGATTTGCCATCACAGTTCTAGAGTCCAGATTGCCACTAGATATTGCTCAGCTTCAGTCTTGAAAACAATATAAATAGTCCTTGACTTATTATCATAATTGAGTTCAGAATTACGACTGTAAGTTGTGCCAATTATTAAGCAGGATACCATGCGACCTTGCCTGGTTTTACAACTTTTTTTGGAGGGTGACAATCATTAAGCAAATGCAGTGTTTGTTAAGCAAATCCATTGACTGCAATGTTGTTTCATTTATTTATGCTTATGCCAAACCAAAAGTAAATGCTGATTTCTGGCAAAAGAAAAAAGAAAATGACATAAATCATAGTCACATGACTTCAGGAGGCTACAATTGGCTGTAAATATAGGTTGGTTACCAAGTGCCCAAAATATAAACATGTGATCACAGGGGGTGGGCAGATCATTGGAACTTTGAATCCAGATTATAAGTAGCCCTGGGAAAGTCCATCACAATTTCAAACAGTTACCTAAGCAAGCAGTCGCAAGTTGAAGACTACCTATAGCTCTGTCCCCCATATCAAGATTGTTAATCTAAGTTGCTATATCCACTCCTTGCTATGTGCAAATCTAAGATTATATAGTTCTTATTACTGTATCTTGACACTGAAATTTTAAGGAAGTCACTAGGCTCTGCTCTACAGCATGGCCATTGGTGCCCTCCAACAAACAGATCTGGTACTCTATTGTTATAGAATAATAGATTAATGAAATCTGTAAAGTTTTTTGGTTTAAAAAAGCAACATGTCAAGGATAAATAACACTGCATGACAATTCTCAAATATCCTAGAAGATGCAACCCTTCAATTTCATATTTTGAAATCACCTATTTTGAAATCAGTAGCTTAAACCTGAAATGCTACTTTGAAATATGACAGGAGATTCCATCACAAAGGTGATTTAGCTTCATTGAAAACATCCATCAATGCAATAACTTTTTTTGAACTTGAAATCAAATTCAGAATTTCTTTTTAATTTTTCATGGAATAAAGCATTAAAAACAATGAATGTGGTATGATCATCCTGACAATCCTGTTTGTTATACATATCTATCATACAAAATATATAATACATATTTTACATAACATATACATTTGTACATTTCAACAATTTTCCATATTTCGATTCTACTATCCTAACAACCTTGTCTTATTTTAATTCTGAGTCCTTCCTTTTTTCCCACCATTGATAGAATCAAATTTGGATTTTCGATGATAACTATATTTTACATTGCCTAGATTCCTGATTTTTCCCCACAGAAGTGGTCCTTCAAATCCTCAATCACAATGTCTCAAAGTCTCTGAATTTCATTTTTAATTTTAATTCAAAAAGAAAAAACATATGAGCTATAATTCAATTTCATTAAATTTAGATTTGGCCTAGTTATTGCCAGTTTGCAAAATATATGTTCTAAGATCCACTTGGGAGCAATAGAAGTGTTTATAAATAACCTGTGCTTTGTAAGTTATATTTTAAGTTATATAAATCAGTGTAGTTAGAACTTACTTGCTTTATACTAGGGGTGTAAAACTTGATTTCATTGAAGGCCACACCAGGGTTATGTTTGACTTGGAGCGGGGGGCAGATCAGCATGGCCAAGGTGGGTGTGGCCAGGGTGGGTATCCTAGGTTCAATTTTCAGCCACAAAAGCCTTCTTCAGCCCTCTGCCAGCTAAAACAAAGCTCTGTTTTAACTGGTAGAGGGCTGCAGGAGGCCGTCATGGCCAAAAACAGAGCCCGGGAACACCGTATGTGGCTCCCTTGAGCTCCATTTTCCTTGGCAGAGGCACAAGTGGGTCGGTCTTTCATTGTTTCCAGGGTGGCCCCACAAGCCAAATCTAAGCAACCCATGGGGATCCAGGGATCCAGCCCATGGGCCTTGAGTTTGACATCCCTGCTTCATACAATAAAGTTAAAAAATATGACATATAAAAATATGAAGAAGGTAATGGGGGATTTTTAAGCATATAGAGATTACTGATATCTGAATTCCCTGCCTCCTAAACTATGCCAAATAGATTTAGAGTAGAACAAATCAGCACTAGATTTTACATAAAATGTAGGCTAAAATATTGGACTGTGGAGTGAAATCCCAACTCATCATGAAGGTTAGTGGTTGACCTTATGCTAGGCTCTCTCACCTGGTTCAATCTACCATACCAAGGCAGCTGTAAAAATGGAAAGGAAAAACCTGACATATGCCAATGACAGGGTTTGTTTGTTTTTTTGCCCAAACCACAATAAGCATAGTTTGTGTTATGCTTTCAGCTGAATGAAGAATGAGCTAAAATGATTTACATTGGAATTATATCAGCAATGGTCAGAGAAATTTCATGTTGTTTTCCTTTGAAAAACAATTCTAGCCTCTCCACTAAATAAATCCCTGTGCAGGCAGGATTGAATAATGAGCTATGTGGCTTTTTGACAAGTGATGTTCCAGCTTACATATACCAGTTCAGCTTTTCCCAATTGCCCTTGCCAGTCAGTGCATGCTTTGGCTTCATTTCTCTGATGCAAATTCCTTGGAGCATATGCAGCCTCCCAAATTACCTTTCCAGAGATAGTGTTTGCAAAGAGTGTCTTCTGAAAGTGATGCAGAGCCTAATCATTAAAAAAAAGAAGTTTAATTTCATCTGGCATCTTATACTCCAAGCCAGCTTGGCTGGAAATTGGAAATCTGCCACAGTACCTGTCAGTACCAGTGTTTATTGCAGAAATACCCTGCAGCTGGCAAATACCAAATTGCAACCTCACATAAGAATTATTGCTTGAACAAAAAAGAAGAGAATGAAGAATGACACCAGAATGCCTGTGTGACTTCCAGTGACAAATGGTTTCTTGGAAATCCAAACTTAATGACACTGACTCTTTCTCACCTTAGGACCTACTGACCACAAGGAGCAGAAGGGTAAAAATTGAGAATGTCTCCTCTTTGTGTATTATTCTTTTTAAGAGATCACTCATCAAAGTCCCTTCCTTTCTTCTAACATCTCAAGGTCTTTGGTTCTTCTCCTGGTAGGATATACAATGCCATCCCTACAATGTATTTCTTGCAAATAAATCTCCTTTCTGCTCTGTTATAAAACTAATAAACATTAATGTTTGTAGTTCAGAGATGAAATGAGAGGTCTTTGATGCTCTCTGAGACATTTCAATACCCAAACTAGGTGACATCATCAATGCAACATAATCAGATGATGTTACCTGGTTGGGGTAATGAAATGTCTGCAAGAAAACAAAGTTCAAAGACCATCAAGGAACCCTTGTTAATAAAAAAAAAAACCCTACAATTATGCTTCACTAATTGTTGCTCAGGACTGCTTCTGGCTCGCAGGAGTATTCATATATACGTGTATAATATTTCAACTTCTGTCATGATTCATTATCAGACAGTGTGCAACATAAGTCCCTCTCATACACAGGATTCTCCTAAGGCCATGGGTCTGCTCAGTTCCAACAAACCCTCTCTTTCTCATTGAGTAGATTGGGAGAGTTCAGGCCTATACTTCTGTTATTATATTTCATCCTATATTTTGTACATGAAAATGATCTGGGTTAGATGATAGTCTAAGGAAAGCATGAAGAAACTATGGAATAGGCTGCTCAGAAGGTATGCCAGGGAGGGCATTTGAGACATCCTCACACATGTTTCTGCCTATCTTACCATCTTGGCTGCAACAGAGAGGTAGCCATGTCTGCAGTAGAAAAACCATCCAGGAATTCAGTGGCAGATTAAACACTCACAAAGTTCTTATTGATTCTATTTATTGGCATTCACATTAGGAGAACAAGCACCATTTTGTCAGAGATGTAAGAGAAGATAAACAGATCATACACTGCAGCATTTGGGGGAGGTAAAACAAAAACAAAAACGGTCAGGCAGTCACAGCAGGGTGTTCAAAGCCCTTTGAAGGTTCATCAGTGCTGGGCAGAAATACAAGGCATCAGAGCTACAATTACACTGTTCAGAGCCCAACAATGGACACAGGTTAATTCGAGATATATTAAGTCATGATAAAGAGTCAGTGAGTTCAAGAACTTACTCTTGGTTAAGCTGGATAATATGAAATCCATAGGACTAAACTTGATTTTCATTGATAGAAATTACACTCGCAAAAGCAGGCGAGGATAATACCCCCTGCTTCACGTATTACTATGTGTTCTCTCAAACCTGCTACAAAGGAAGCACAAAGGTCATGGTATATAAAAAAAATACAGTGAATTAGAGTGAGAAGACATCCCACTTATTTTCATTTTGAATTCAACAGGCAATAAAAAATCCCTTTTTACAATCTTGTGTATATACAACATGGAAAAGTGTAGAACTGAGTCAACTTGATGGAGCAGAACATTTTTTGGCAGGATCCCTTCCTGACGCCTATGCAGAGTTCACAAACAATTATTTTTCCTGTGTCCCCTAGGAGAGAAACATCTGCCACTGTTTAGGATTGAATTCACCACTAGGCCACTACCTCAAATAGAGGGTACAGCAGAGGTGTCAAACGGCCCGCAGTCCAGATGCATCATGTACTGGTCCCACCCCCACCCAGTTTAGCGAAGGGGGGAAAGTCCCAATACGTCATGTGACACTGCCGTAACAATGTGAGTTTGACACCCCTGGGCTACAGGATCATAAAAATGGAGTTTTTGGAGCAGCGAATGTAATATGCAATAAGGCTATGCCAATATATTATAAGAAAACATTAGACCCAGCCAGAGTTGTCTGTGAATGTTAGTTAATTATACAGTTAGAAAGATATTAATCACAAGATTTCATTTGGGATTCACTTCAGAACTTTAAAATCCTATTTTCATTTGGACTGAATGAAAGCACCCTGCTTCACTTTGAGCTGCAATAAATACACTCTAGTCCTGTCTTAGGCTATCCTGATAATAATTACATATCAAGCTATAATTATATCAAACTACAGTTATAATTTCTTTATTTCAACCAAATTGGATAAAATTAGGGCCATTAGAAATATTTAATTTGATAAAAGTATCCCAATTTCAGAGAAATATGTTGAACATTTATTTATTTATATATTTATTGGGGCACTATTTGCAGGGAAGTTGACCATTTCAAGTCAAAACATGAGGTTTTTGCCATTTTAAGGTTTAATAAATATACTGTATTACAAAGCCTTGGCCAAAAATTAAATAGTGGACACACTTCTGTATTATCCACTGTCTGTAATCTACTTTAAGTCCCCTAGTAGGAAATAAATAAAAAAAATATGAAAGAGTTAGAGTTCCCTGCACAACATTACATACATAGATAGATACTCTATCTTGCAGTCCATTGATAAATGGCTTTTAGAAACACAAATTTCCTGCAAATCTTTAATTTGAGTAGTTTTAGAGATGCAAGAAAAGTGGGAGAAATGAAGGATCACAACCTCTTAAAAAGTCAGATGTATATGTTATGTTGCCAGGCAAAGAAGAGCAGAACAGCAAGGATTACCGACTATAGTTCAAAGTTTCATTTGAATGAATGAAACTTTGCTAATCAAATTATCAGAGAAAGTTATTAGAGTGTAAATGTCAAATAATTTCATTCCAACAGTTTACTTAAACAGATTCTGTTGGTTTAACTTAATCTTGCATCTTTCATAAATCTATAACCGCAGAATGTACAGTATTACATTTTGCTTGTGCCTTATTACACCATTTGTCTCTAAATAAATTTAGCCTAAAACACACATACCATCTTGAACAGAGCCCAGGTCTACTCAAAAGAGAGTTAGTGTGGATTTCTGGGTCCGTTTATATTCCTGAAAAAGATTGTCAAAAATTCCTACTTTTCTGAACTTTGTATGGTTATACACTTCAAAACTATTATACTTATTTATTTTATCCCTAGGCACTCAAGTTTACCTCACAGGAAGTCTCCCCTCATATTTAACACCACCAGAAAAAGCATGCCTATGAAGCAGGTGAGGTTAAGAAAGCCTAACTGGGCCATTAATATTTAGTGAACTTCCTGGTCAAAAGAGACATTAACTTGCTTGTTCCTAATCCATCACCAACACCTTAATTAATACAACATCATTAGCTCCTATTCCTTTCTTTTTTTCCCATAGGATAATATTGTTCTTCTGGATTCTTTGCTATTATATGTAGCATCAGTTGACAAACCAGAGGTGGTATTCAGCAGATTCTGTCCAGTTCTAGAGAACCAGTAGCAGAAATTTTGAGTAGTTCGGAGAACCGGCAAATACCACCTCTGACTGGACATTTTACAGTATCCTTTCCCTGCCATGCCCACCAAGCCATCCCCGGCAGAACCGGTAGTAAAAGAATTTGAATCCCACCACTGTGACAAACATAGACATTTATTTAACTCTCAACTTCCAATCAGAAAAGGCAAGTACCGACAAGCATCCTGGTTTTTGACATGATTTATACACATTTTATCTTTTTGAAATTTTATATTTGATAATTCTTTTTAAAAAATGATCTTTAATTATAATATTTTAATTTTAATGCTGTATGTTGTATATATATTGATTACATTGTACACAGCCTACACCCCCTATCTGAGGGTGATATGGGTGGTTAAGAAATAGGAAATACAAATAAATTTTATTTTGTTTATCATATTTAGAAAACGCTTGTCATCTCCCTCATAGAAGGACCCTAAGTGGTGTCCAAATAAAACACTAGAACCACATAAAATATCATATGACGTAAAAACCAAATATAACAATTTAAAATAGGGAAATAATAGTTAAAATATAACAGTAAACTTTAATGAAATGTGGGAGGGGGAGGACTTTGAGGGCACTAACCAGCCCCAGGGCTGCATGCTTTTCTATCAGCGAAAGATAGAAGCAAGTTGTGGACCAAATCATTTCCTGGATTTTACACAAGGAGCAGGTCTAAGAAATGAAAAAATGCTATTAATTGGTTATTAAAATATTCTCATTCAAGTCTTATGTGTCTTTTTTATTGTCTTTTACAACACAATAAAAACCCACAAACTACCAAAGGTTGCTTGCAGCATCCCATACCATTGCTCACACTGTTTCGGGCTGCAGAGAATTGTAACATCTGGAGAATCATAGGCTTTTCATTAATTATTGTATATGTTTTCCCACAGCCATTTTTAGAAGCCAATCAAGAATTCCCTACAAGACATCCTCCCCCCTCCATCCCCAAAATATGAGTACATTGTAAATCTGCTTAATTGATCCTTAAGATCTCTTTGGTACATTTTGCCTTCTTGGGTTCACCCCCCCCTCCACATTTCTCTCCCACAAAATGTTTTATAAGGGTTGTTGTTGTTTTTTAAACTTTCCAAGGACTGGACAACCACAGCATAGCAAAACTGTACACAATGCTTTATTGCAACATACACCTTTCTTGATGGCAGGCTATTGATCTGGGTCAACTCCACACTTTAGGACTTGCCACGTAAATATATCTTTCATACTCAGTCATTTGTACTCAGTCTGTTCAAAAAAAAAGTTGCAAAGGATATAAATTAGCATACAACCTTTGCCTTTTTCCAAGTTCTAATCCTCAACTTATAACCAATTATAAGTTGGGGTGAGCTGTTATTTCAGTGTTGTTCCTTTTCTAGCTGCTGCCAAGCTCCAGGCAGGACTTCCACTAGTTTATCCTGCTCACACCGTAACTTATCATCTTGGCAACTGACTGATAGTCATCTTGCCTGCTTATACAGCTGGCCCTCAACTAACAACCAATTTGGTCCCAGAATTGCCATAGCTAAGGAAGACCCTTAATTAAATCACGTCCAATTTTAGGATTTTTTTTTGCCACAGTTGATGAGCAATTCATTGGAGTTGCTATGTGAATCATGCAGTTGTTAAGCAAAGCTGGTTGGGAAGGTTGTAAATGCAGATCACGTGATCTGAGACACCGCAATCATTGTAAATACCTGACAGTTGCAACCATGTGGAATTTAATTGCAAAACTGTGGGAATGCTAGGATTCCTCACTCACCTCATAAACATGAGAACCGGTCAAAGGTCACATTTTCCAGTGATGTTATAACAAGAATGGTCACTAAATGAATGGTTGTTAAGTTGAGGACCACCTGTAATAACTGTCAATCTTCAGATGTTGCCTCTGCTTCCCCATCTGTACCTTTATTTATTACTTTTCTTGCTACAAACCACTCCTTATTTGCTTTTGTAACTAAGACTCTGGGTGAGTGAGGCTACTTTTCTGGGCATCAACTTGTCCATGAAAATATAAAGGTATGGCTCAATTTCCAAAAGCAGCTACAACACTATGTGGATGGTTATCATTAAATGTATGAATGTATGAGAAAAATGGGTGTGAGAAGCATTTCTGCCTGGCTGCAACTGCTTTTCCAAAACACAGAAAGCAACCCCAACTTCAGTCCTTCATATATTGTTGCATTCATCCGCAGTCTTCACTCTGGTCCGTGCTTCTGGTGGGAGTGTGAACTGCTTCCATTGGTTGATGCCATTTGACAGCCGGCCATAAAAGGACCTGTCAAATGGCATCAGCTGTTGCCACCAGCTGCCTGTTAGCTTGGCAGCCGCGGCAACCCTTTATTCATTGTAGTAAAGTTACTTGTCTATTAGCTCTGTGTCTGCCTCAATAATTACCGCCGCTTCACAACACTGGCGACAAGGGCGGGATTCGAATAAGAGGTGGCCAGACAAGAACTGCTGAGCCCAGTCACTTTCAAAAAGAGCCCAAGCCACTTCGAGCTGACTGTCACAGCTGCAGGCACTATTTTGCGAGCGCGAAATTCAACTTCCCCGCTGAGGAGACAGACATCGCCGATATGAGAGGACTTCAAACCCTGTGTTCCCGCCTTTCAGACCGACGGCTGAGACTTGGGAGTCCTATCGGAACCATTTTGACTGCTTCCTGGACACTATAGACCTCACTGAAGCTACAGCCCATAGGAAAAAGTCATATTTCTTAAGTTTTTGTGGAGCCGCAGTATTTGACACTGCCACGGCATTGGTAGCTCCACATCCTGTCAGGGATATTCCTTGGGGGGAGTTACAAGAGATCCTTTCCAATCATTATTCCCCTAAACCATCTCAAATTGCAAGGAGGCATGCCTTCAGCAACGAATGAGGGAGAGACTATCAGTGATATAATGGCTGCCCTGAGGTCAACTGCCTAACTTGTGGATTTAGAGACTAGAGGATATGCTTTTAGACCAAATAGTCTGTGGAGTTAAGGACTTAAGGCTGCAAAGGCAGCTGTTAGCCAAAAGGGACCTTACCTAGCAGTAGCCATCGAAGAATCCAGGCTGCTGAGCTATCTGCACTGTCTGCAGCAGAAATCCAGGGAAACCCATCAGACAGAGTAGATCAGCAGTCCATTTTTGATGAGGTTTCTCCAGAGGGCTCTGAGGAATCAACAAATATAAATCGTCTCAGACAACAGAAACCCCTTCTAGAGGAAACAAGGCCAAAACCCAACTCCCCCCCCCCCGGCAGCAGCATTTTTGTTTCCTTAGAAGGTAAACCCGCAAGATGGAAGTTGACACAGGCTCTGCTCTATCCATCATTTCCTGGGGACCCTAAAGAGACTGCTTCAAGACTATCAAAGAAAGAAGCTCCTCGACTGCCACCTGACTCTGCGTGATTACCAAGACAGAACCATCCCAGTCCTCGGAAAAGGCAAGTTTTTTTATTCAATTCAAAAACTTTAAAGGTCACTTGCCTCTAGTTGTAGTGGGTGGTGCCCTCCCTAGCCTGTTAGGATTAGACTGGTTCCTGCTCTTGGCCTCAACGTAACAGCCATCCACTCTATTTTAAATACTGAAGTGGATACCTTATTCAAGGACTATGCTGATGTATTCAGTGAAGGTTTGGGGTGTTACTCAGGCACCCCAATATCGTTCAACATAGATCCTCAGGCAATACCAATCCGCCTGAAGCCTCGTAGAGTGCCCTTTGCAAGTCGCCACAAGAAACTAGACAAACTAATCAACAAGGGTATTGGAGCCTGTGGACTTTGAGAAATGGGAGATCCCATAGTTACCCCACTTAAGAAAGACGGTAGCGTGAGAATCTGTGCTGATTATAAGACCTCCCTGAATAGATACCTACAAATCAGCGCCTATCCAGTCCCCGTCATACAACACTTTTGCATTCTTTTGAGCCTGGAACTATTTTGTGCAAAACTAGAACATGTCACAGGCCTACCAACAGTTCCCTGTAGATGACCAAGCTGCAGAACTACAGACCATAGTAACGCACAGGGGCGCTTTTTTGGTGGCAGGTGCTCCAGTTTGGCGTGAGCGTAGCCGCTGGGATTTTCCAATCTTTAATGGAGAGGCTATCCAAGGACTCCCAGGCGTAATCCCGTATTTCAATGATATATTTAATTTTCAAGCATAGACGAGAGAGCAATAAGAGTCAGAGCAGTTCTTGATCGCTTCAGGGACAGCATGTCTGAAACTTAAAAAAGGCAAGTGCACCATCGCCACTAAACAAGTAGACTTTTTGGGCTATAGAATTGACACCTCTGGTATACACCCAATTGAGTCCATAGTCAGAGCTATCCACGAGGCACCAACACCTTCCAACAAGACTGAGTTCCAGGCTTTCTTAGGCCTTCTTCAACTTCTATGCTGCATTCCTCCCTCACAAAGCTTCTGTTGCCTCTGCACAGACATTTGGCAAACAAGGATGACCAGATGGACTTAATTTCTGGCTACTTATTCTTACATCGCTGACCCATTGACCCGGAAAAAAACTTTGCCACGCTGCCGCTCTCAGCCGCTGCCTCTGCCTGTTCCTGTTGAAGATCCTGCACCAATCAATGCTGTTTTCGAGATCAACTATCTCAATCTTCCTAATCCTGCCCTTGACATTGCTACTCACTCCTCAAGGGACAAAATAATTGCCCAAGTTCTGGACTGAGTGGGAAGGGGGTGGCCAGCAGTCCTTATGCCCCTGAATTCCTGCCTTCAAGGCTCACCAGCAAGACTATCGTCTCTGCAGGGCTGTTTACTGTGGGGAACGGGAGGGTGGTCATCCCTTCCAAACTGCAGAGCTCAGTTCTGAAGGTCCTGCATGAAGGCCATCCTGGCATTGTCAGAATGAAGGCCCTGGCTCGCAGTTACGTGTGGTGGCCTGGCATGGATGCCCAGATCTCCAGCTGGGTGAGCGCTTGCCAGCCATGCCAGGCTACCGGGCCAGCTCCACCAACATCAACTCCAGGCAGGTGGGAAGACGCTGGAGCCCCTTGTCCCGGCTGCACATTGATCTAACGGCACTGTGCATGGGTGTACATTCCTGATAATGGTAGATTCCTTCTCAAAGTGGATAGACTTGCCCACTGCCTCAACAACCACTCAAGCCATTACAAAGGCCCTAATAGGTATTCATTACCCCATGCATCCCTGACACCATTGTGTCCGACAATGGGCCCCAATTCACCTCCTGCAAATTTGAAGTTTATTTAGCCAACCTGGGATCAGGCACGCCCTTACAGGCTCCTTTCACCCTGCTAGTAACGGGAATGGCTGAAAGGGCAGTCAGGTCTTGTAAAGGAGGCCCTGGAGAGGTTGGCCAAATGACTGGCACTCTAGCTTTCTAGGTACCTGCTAACTCAACATACACCCTGCTGCCACTACCACAAGTCCCGGCCGAGCTCCTTATGGGCAGATGCCTGAGAACCACCCTGGATAGGCTACATCCTCATTATGCCCCAGTCACCCCTTGGGGTCTGATAGCCAGACCAGGAAGCTTGCCCTGCATGACCAAGTATACGTTCGCAATTACGCAGGCCACCCCTTATGGGTGCCAGGGCAAGTCGTGGCAGTAACTAGGCCTAAGTCCTACAGGGTCTTGCTGGAGGACGGTCGTACCTGGCACCGGCACATCGACCAGCTGAGGAAGCACTGGAGAGTAACTATCGACAACCCCCATTGCCCGCCAACCGACACGGACCCACCGACGCTTGCTGAGGCTATCCCGAGGCATTCGAGCAAGGGGACCTACCTGGACCATCGCCTGTCTCTCTGCCAGAGTTACCCGATGATGAAGCTCCAGTCCCTTCAAACTCCAACGCAGCCCAGGAAGCAGAGGACTTCTTCCCTGCTGCAGTTCCACCCGGACTAAGGCGATCCGGCCGCCTGTGCAGGCGTCTGGCCTACTTGAAGGACTACGCATGCTCCTTGGCAGGGGAAAGGAGTGTTGCGTTCATCCGCAGTCTTCACTCCGGTCCGCGCTTCTGGCGGGACCGCGAACTACTCACATTGGTTGATGCCATTTGACAGCCATCTAAAAAAGGAGCTGTGAAACAGCATCAGCTGTTGCCGCCAGCTGACTGCCTGTTAGCCCAGCAGCCATGGCAACCCTTTATTCATTGTAATAAAGTTACTTGTCTGTTAGTTCCGTGTCCACCCCAATAATTACCACTGCTCCACAACACGTATCCTAATCTTAATGTAAAAAGTAAACAAAGCTACATACAATTATAAACTTGCTTTATAAACTTGAGGCCTACATCCCACAATAGATTACCTTTTATCTGTTTCACGTCCATCATTTATGCCTCTTTCCTTATTTATACAGTAATTTTCACACTTGTTGCTTATTAGAATAACAGAATTGGAAGGGACATTGGAAGTCTTCTAGTCCAACACCTGCTTAGGCAGGAAACCCTATACCATTTCAGACAAATGGTTCTTGAATCTTTTCCTAAAAACTTCCAATGTTGCAGCACCAATAACTTCTGGAAGCAAGTTGTTCCACTGATTGATTTTTTTTAAGTGTCAGGAAATTTCTCCTTAGTTCTAGGTCACTTTCTCTCTTTTAATTTATTTATATTTAATTTATTTATATTTATTTATATTATATTTATATTTATTCTCCAATCAATATCTAAAAAACCACATACAACAGGCACCATATAAATTCCACACACAGAACAGCACACACTCTGCTAGAGAGAAGTTCCCTGAAGATGGGCTCCAGCACAAGCCCCAAAGCACGGAAGACAAAACCTCTGGATCCTACAACATTATCATGAGTTTATTCTTAAATATTTCCTTTGAAATTGCTATTCACTTTTTAATTTCCTCCTTATATACACAATTCAATATATTTCCAAATCTTCTAATCTGAAACATTATTACTAATTGATTGTCGTTCAATTGTATGCCTTGTAGGTTATATAATGTATGCCTTGGCACATCTCTTTGCTTCTAACAAATTATAATCCAGACAGTTTTAATAATGACCTCAAACCATGGAGTTCTATAGAAGACATACCTCTCTCCTCAAAACAACAGATTCAAACTATACAAAAGAAATCTGTCTCTTCAAACAAGGTATGTAATTCCATGCTGTTGTCATAACTCTTGTAAGCAGAGTTGGAGGCCTGACTAGTGACTAACAGGAAACATACATTCAACTCTTTAGAGGAATAGAGAACCTGCTGAAATTTATGCTCTCTAGTCCCTTGAATACTCAGGGATGGGTTTTGAAAACACCAGCAGCAGCCCAAACCAAGAACTCCAAGTCACATTCAAAAGAAAATGCCTAAAGCCCATGTCCCACTGCACCAACGGATGCAAAGAGGATGTAAACCGGACAAAAAAGCTTGCCATCCGTTGGAAAACGCTATGCATCTGTTGTGTACTCACTGCATACGTGTTTCATACGCGTCTATCCATCGAGCATTCTGTCCACTGAGATTTCATCCATGCAAGAAGTTTTGAGCTGCACAAAACTTTGGTGAACGGATGAACTTTCCACCCGCGTACGATGTACATCCGCACATATACGGGCAACAAACGTATTCTAAATCCGTTATCATCCGTCCAAACGTCCACTGTATCCTCACTGCATCCTCTGGCCATCCTCTCAACTCACATCCGCTGCAGCTGAAAACAGAAAGAGGGAGGAAAGGGCTTCTTCAGTATCATCCTCTTTGCCATGGTTGATGCTGACTGTTCATGTCCATCGATGCTTCAGGCAATGGTCAGCTTCAGATGGCCAGGTATATAATGCAAGTGACCTCAAGGTAGGGCTGGAATGCAACCTCCTCATGGGTTTTCCAGGGTCCAGACCCCCTACCTAATGAACACACAAGATGTGCCCTACTTCATCGTGTGTGATGATGCCTTCTCCCTCAGAACCTACCTCATGAAGCCCTACAGTTCCAGATACCTCACCCGTGAAGAGGTCTTCAACTACAGGCTGTCCAGGCAAGACGGGTGGTGGAAAACGCCTTCGGCATCCTGGCCAACAGGTTCCAGATACTTCTCACCACCATGCAGCATGACCCAGAGACTATGAGGAGGATCGTGGAAGCTTGTTGCATCCTGCACAATCTCATGTGCACGTGCTACCAGTGTTGCAGGAACAGACTGTGGACCGTCAGCAAGAAATTGGGACATGGAGCCTGGTGAATGGAGGCAAGGACGTAACTTGACAGACACTGTGGATGTACAAGGCCCCAACAGAGCTTCACATGAAGGGAAGAAGCAGCGCAATCTTTTGAGACACTGGTGCAACTTCCCAGATGGAGCAGTGGAGTGGCAAGACAGGATGATAGATGACTAATGGATGCTTCCTTGAGACTGTTGCATAACACTGATGAGATTGTGCCATGTATGTCTAGTGGTTCTACAACATAAATAGGGTAACTAATAAAAGAGCTTTGTTTATTTTAAAATGTGTTGATCAATGAAGAAATTGTTATTGATAATAAAGGTCCATATGTGTGGCAGCTGGGATGGTGGACCATACAGTCCCACTATGGGTTCACTGGAGGTTTATCTACCCAAAACTATCCTTATCTATCCCACAAGCATGCAAAGGCTTAACCATTTTTTCAAAGTTTTACCAACCACTTTATTAAGTAAAAAAAAATGAACCAAAGGAAACTAAGTGCTTAAGCAAGATAACCTTTATTAACTTCTTAGGGAAACATTATGACTTTATTAAATAAGCAAATGAACAAGTAAACTTATTAAGTGTCTTTAGCAAGATAACCTGTATTAACTTTTTTAGGTAAACTTTATGACTTTATTAAATTAGCAAAATGAACCAAGTAAAGTGTCTTTAGCAAAGATAAACTTAACAAGTAAACAACTCAGTCTCTGACACTATTCTCAGTCACTCTGAGTCATGTCCATGGTCTCAGCTGTTAAGCGGGCAGTGACTGTGGAGGTGGGCTGTGGCTTGAGCTGCTGGTCTGAGGCACCATTGGGGTTCTTGGCCCTGAGGGTACAACAGGGGATGGTGCGTGTGTTCAGGAAGCTATCTGAGAGCTGACTCAGTCCTGTGAGATTAGAGGCCCTTCATCAAGGACTTGAGATGTCAGGCTGAATACTGATGACAGATTGTCCATTGAGGCTTGGCTGTGGGGTGAGGGGAAGGAGGAGTGTAGTGGGGCTGTCTTGTCTGCAGGTGGGTAGGAGTGGCGTCTGTGGCATCCCGATGAACCTGGGCCTGGACTGGGAAGTTCTGCTTCTGCTGTGGGAAGTCCTGGGTGTCGGTAGCCTTGGTAGGTGATGGGCTGTTGAAAGCCATGAAGGACTGTGACATCACCTGGGGTGGAGGAGGCAGACCTGGACTGGATAGGAGCAGATTCAGCTGGGCCTTGAGGGTTGTGCAGAAGTGCTCTGATCTTCTGCTTCATCACCTGGTACTGGGCCTCGGGCAGGTCCCTCAGGGTCTGGCTCACATAGGTGATGAAGTGGTGTTCTGGCCCGAGGATGCTCTGTCAAGTGGACCAGCAGAGAGAGAAGTTCTGTGCGGTTCTTCATTGTGTCCCTGATCTCCAACAGGACACTGTGGTCCTAGCCCCCACTCTGCCTCTCTGCCTGCATCCTCTGGAGCTGCGGGGTGGGGGGTTGGCCTCTGGTGGCTGCTGCTTCTTCCTCCATTTGTGACAGCAGGGCGTCATCCTCCATGGGATCCTCCAAGTCTGTCGGCATGGGAGTGCAGCTGTTGGGGGGTCTCTGCCATGGGGTCCTCTGAAGACACCTGCCTGGACAGGGTAGCTGGCTCCTGGCTGGAAGAAGGACTGGCTGTCTGTGGGCTTTCTGAGGAGAGGGGTCTCAGAGGGGCTGCTCCTCGGTGGTGGATCTCACCCTCCAGGAAACTGACTTGGCCATGATGTACATCTCCCGGTCAGTTGAGCTGACAGCGGCCTGCCCAGATTTCTTGAGGTGTAGCTTGCCATACCAGTGGTGCATGTGCTTCCACCATCCAAGGAGTACTTCTGCAGTGTACCCCAGGCTCTCTGCCTTGTCTCTCCAAAGCTGCCTGGCTTCTTCTTGTGTCCTGATACAGTCTGTGGCCCTTTCTCCAGAGGTACTCGTTCTCCCTCAGCCATTTCCAGCACCTAATCCTCATGCTCCTCAGAAAGCGTGTATTGTTCCTCTCTCCCTTCTCCTTCTCTTGCCTCTTCCTCCCTCTGGCACGGGCTTCAGCAGGGGCTTCAGCAGCGACCTTCAGGGGCTTGAGCAGCAGGGCTTCAGCAGCAGGCTTTGAGGGCCTTGGGGCTGGTTCACCACAGCAGCAGCACACCACCAGCAGCAGCAGCAGCAGCAGCTTCAGAGTCAGTGCCAGGGGGTGGATGCTGGTTCTGGCCTTCTTCACTTTGTCAGGGATTGAACAAATAGGCACGGGCTTCTTCTTCCTGATTGATGAACCAATGGTGTTCCTGCAAGATGTATGTGGCAGCAAGTCTTTCCCCTGTATGCTGACTGCGTGCGTGCTGCATCCTTTTATATCCACGGAGCTGACACAATTCATACTCCGTGCATGCGCAATGAATGCTTTGCATCTGATATACATCCGCACAGCATCCCCTTTGTTTCCTATGGGCGTCCGTGATGCATCCACTTCATCCGCTATGCATCCGCCCCTTCTGCTTTGCATCCACTTTGAAATTCTCCCCCGGAAACCCTTCGGAGGTGTCATCCGCTTCCATCCGCTTCCATCCGCTAGGCTTCCTATGAACATCCGCTTAACATTCCCCGCTACATACTACCCACATCCGTTCTTTTCTGTTCTTTTTTGTTCTGTTTATGCAAATTTTTGTCACTTTTTGGAACGGATGACAACGGATGGAGTCACCCCCAAAATTTTGCTCATCCGCTGTGTCCGTTATGCATACGTTTTGCGTCCGTCGGCCAGTGGGACCGGTCCTTCAGTAAGCCATCCAGGCTCAGCTGCAAGTATATAAACAATTTCTTATTTGAGTAGTCTCTGGCCCCTTCCTTCCCTCTGAAGGACAAGCAATCTTCTCTCTGTCTGGATAATGAGCTGAGTCCAGACCAGAAGTGGGCCAGGGAGTTTGTTTGTACAGGGTTGATAAGGATAATCTGTCTCATGTTGATCTCTGGCATCTCCCTCAACATTCTTCTCCAACCTCCCACAGCTATTCTTCCACCAGGAGAGTTAGAGAAGAAGGCAGCCAATCAGCTGTCATGCTGTTTCCTGCTTCTTTTGTGAACCTGACTGAAGACTTGTTTACAACAGGGAGGGCTGTGCATGGCCTGCCCAGGCCCCATTTTCAGCTGCTGACAGCCTCCTGCTACCCTCTGCCAGTAAAAACAGAACTTGAGGGAGCTGCTTGCAGCCTCCTTGAGCTCCGTTTTTACTGGAACTTCGATGAGTCACATGTTAAGATGCTGGGCCTGTGCACCGCTGAGGTTGGCAGCTCAATAAACCGCATAGGGACAAGAAAGGAGCCTCCCAATTGCCTTCTCGCATTCAGGCATTCAGCAGGTCAAAATAACACCACCCAAAAAAGTTCCTTTCACAGAGGCAGCCAGCCACCTAGGTGATTCCTGGCTAACATGTGCCATACGTTAAATTATAATAAATTAAGCCATCAGCCAATTTCATTTTGTACAGTATATCGTATACAGAATCTTTTCCCAAAATAATTCTTGTAGCCTCTCATCTTTAATTCCACTTTCAGATTAATTTCAATCTTGTCTGGTAAAACACATTCTTCTTCTATAACACAATTTAAGGCCGTGTCACACTACCCAACGGATGCAAAAAGGACACAACGGAAGAGAAAAATGTTGCATCCGTTGTTTCCGCGCTCAAAAGGGGCAAAAATTTGGCAGTAATTGACCGGATGAACACGGACGGCGGGGAGGACGCAGGGCGGATAATTGCAAAAGCGGATGCGGAACGGAAGCCCACAATGGAGCAGATGGAGCGGAATGCAGGCTTCGGGGGGTCTCAAGCAAAGCGGACACGGAACGGAAAAAATGGACGACAGAACATGCACAGCGGAAGAATGTGGAGCACAGCGGAAGCCTAGCGATCACAGGCAAAGCAGAACGGATGCCTGGAGTAATTTGCGAATGCGGGGGTATCATGCGCAAGCCCGCATAAGGGAAGCAGCTCGCACATGGCCAGCATCCGAGGAAAACCGCTGCTCATACCCCCAGTTCTTGCTGCTTCTGCCTTCCAGGATTTCCGCACCCTTGCTGCCAGCCTCCCTGCAGCTGCCTCCCTAGTCCTCCTGTGCCATCTCCACTGCCTTCCAGACCTGCTTCGCCAGCCGCCTCCCAGCTCCTCGCCTCGCCAGCCCCTGGGCAGCCCCCTCCAGCTTCTGGGCAGCCCCTTCCAGCCTTCCTGCCAGCTCCTTCCAGCTTGCCACCTTCCTGCCAGCCCTGTGCCTCCAGCAACCCCACAACCATGGGGAAGAAGGGCAAGCCCAGCGAACCTGCCGCCATCCCTGGCAAGAGTGACAAAGGGCCCCCCCGCCCCCTGGCCCGAACTCATACTTCGCTGGGGCTGCTGCTGTTGGGCTCACTATTCTCTTGCTGGGCTGCTGGCGGAGGCTCCTGAGTGTCTTCTGCCTGCCGTACTCTGCGAAGCTGCTCCTTGTCCGCGCGTCTGCTGGTCTGCTCGTTACGCTCGCTCCTTCCTGCTCATGTTCCTGGCCTCTGCTGGATGCTGCTGCCTGCTCGTGCTCCTGGTCTTGCTGACCCGCTGCTGGTGCTACTCTCTGCTGCGATCCGCGTCTTGCTGCCTCGGCTGCTGCGATACCTGATGCTGATATATGATTCCTGCTGGTGAAGTATGCTGATGATGATGATGCTTGATTATGATCCTTGCTTGGTTGATGCTGCTGCTGCTTCTGCCTGCTGTTGGTGGCGAGAGCAGCCCCTACCACCTGGAAGGCCCCTCTGATGAGGGCACATCTGGTTCCTGGCAAAGGGAGGAAGAGC
>BHFT01024362.1:0-83572 GCA_004320025.1 Laticauda laticaudata
CTCGTCCGCTGTGTCCTTTATGCATACGTTTTGCGTCCGTCGGCCAGTGGGACCTAGCCTTAATCAGCATCATATTGTAATCAGATTTTCTCTCGATTTATAACCATGTTTATGTTACCATCAATATGTGAAATTAAGCATTTTCTAGAATGATTAGGAAATCTATAAAATGCCAAAAATGGGATGTCAAAGAATAAAATGCTTAATATTTCACTCATTTCCTAAGCATTCTGTGCAAAAAGGAAAACAAAATATAAAATACTCCCACTAAAACACCATTCTAGTCTTTCTTGTTGCAATAAATTAACATTTTTGCAACAAATTAATGTCTTTCTCCCTTTTTTCTGGCAAGAAAGTCCAATATTTGGGGAGTTCTTTTGCATTTCTTTGATCATTTTCACGTACAGGTAGTCCTTGACATATAATAGTTTCTTTAGTGACTGTTCAAAGGTGTACAAGGCACTGAAAAAAATGCCTAATGACCATTTTACACATTTACAACTGCCCATGGTCACGTGATCAAAATTCAGGTGCTTGACAATTGACTCATATTTATGATGGTTGCCGTGTCCCAGGGTCAAAAGTCTCCCCTTTTGCAGCCTTCTGAGAAGGAAACTCAATGGGGAAGCCAGATTCACTCAAGCCAGATTCACGGTTGTGTTACTAACTTAACAAATGCAATGATTTGCTTCACAACTATAGCAAGAAAAGACGTTAAATGGGACAAACTCCTTAGCAGCATAAATCTGGGGCTCAATTGTGGCCTTAACTTGAGGATTACTTGTACATCTTTTCAATAAAGGTTTAGAGCTAGGGTTAGGATTAGATGTAGTGTTAGGGTGTGGGTCAGGGTTAGAGTTAGGGTATAGGTTATGGTTAGATTGGATATTAGGGTTAGAGATAAGGTAACCCTAATCTTAACCCTAACCCTTTTCATAACTCTCTTTTCATCCTGTACCTAAATGGTTCTTGTAATTTTTCATAATGCTTAAGTATTGCATATGATACATGAAAGTATAGTATATAGCATATTAAAATAACATAGACATGTCATACTTCACCAAAAAACATCACATATTCTATAGATTTCCTATATAATGCCAGATTTTCACATGATCCCAAGAACATATATATTAAAATTAAAGTCTATAATTTCAGACTTTAAGAATACTTTGAAGAAATAATCTTCCATGATAAGAAAAGACAAAGAGAATCTCTATTTAAATGTAGTACACTGCAGGAATTTGCTATTTGTATTACATACTTTTAGAAAATATTGTTTTGTCTAGACTTGGCATATACATGTGAATTCATGATGCATGGTAACAACAGATCTGTAGATGGCCCACATTTAGAATGATTGAATAAGAATGTCTTTCACTTTCTGTATAGCTGCATTCTTTTGATGTAGCACTATATTGTAGCCACTGAGGTATGGTATTAGAAATTAAAATGCCTTGTGTTATTTCTATATCAACTGGATTTATGCCTCCTGCCTGATTCATTTTTAATTGATCATAATTCTTTAGACTCAGCAATGTTAATGAAGTATTGCTTCTCCTGAAATCATCATTGTCTGTATATTGATCACATGGAAGTGATTAAATTCTTCTAAGAAACAAGTTAATGTTGATTTAAAGATGCAACAATTACAGGGTTGCAAAGACAACTGATCAAGCATATATTTATATTTTCTGCCCCAAATTAAATAAAAATACCAGGAGGATTTTAAATGTTAGTGGAAAAAATGATTTTGAAGGGGCTTTTGCTAACTGTATATCAGATTAAGTCACTGAAGTATATAAAGCCACAATTCTGGCTAGATCCAGATTTAGCCTTATTTAGAATAGATGTATTAGGAGCTGTGCTGGCACAATGGTTAGAGTGGTTAGAGTGCAGTACTGCAGGTTATTTCTGCTGATGGCTGGCAGCCTGCAATTTGACAGTTCGAATATCACCAGGTTCAAGATTGATTCAGCCTTTCATTCTTCCAAGGTTAGTCAAATGAGGACCTAGATTGTTGGAGGGCAATATGCTGACTCTGTAAATTGCTTAGAGGGCTGTAAAGCACTGTAAAGTGGTCTAAATGCTATTGCTATTAATATCAGTCCATGAAAATAAAGTCCACTAGCATCAAAAAAAAATTCAGTATGACTTAGCTTAGAGTTAGATCTATCATTCAAAAATCCTTTTGTGTTATAGTTTTCACCTACCACATTTTTACAAAATTTAGATGAACCTTCTCATAATCACTGTACTTAATATTAAAGTAGGATCAATTAAAAAAACTGAATCAGATAGATTGGTTTTTAAAGTTGTATTGTAATCCTTTGGTTTGTAATAAAAAAGTCTGGTTTGATTAAAAAAATCATTTTATTGATCAAAACAAATTAACATATTAATTTGAGTAGATTCATTGAGTTGGCATATTAGATAACCAAATCTTTATCAAACTAATAGAACAGATTGCACCATATTATTTATGATCCATTATCCACAAAATAGAAGGGAAGCAAAGTCACCAAAATGTATTCAAACAAATGGTGAGCCATTGAGACCTTTGTATACAACTGAGATTCAATAGTGCACTCATTTTTTTTTCAAGTTTTATTATAGAATTGCATATCTTGACTTGGAACCTAACAACCAGCCAATGATATGCTCTCTGGAGAAGTACTATACTCTTGAAGTTATTTTCTATCAATTGGTTGTAAAATTCCCAAATTAGTTTGATTGTATGGTATCATAGTTATTGTGCATGATAGATGGAGATGTAAGTCAGTATTTCTGAAAACTTTCTCTGCACATTTTTTTTAAGATGGAAGCCCTTTTATTCAGGCCCAGATATATTAGATAAGAGTAATATGTTATGTGCCATTAATATATTCAGTTATGAGAGAGAGGGAAGAGAGAGAAGAGAGACAATTTAGGCATTTACAAAAGCATCCTATTTTTATATAAAGCCAATTTCACACTGCCCAACGGATGCAAAAAGGACACAGCGGACGAGCAAAATGTTCCATCCGTTGTTATCCGCTCAGTTTGTTTATGCCGCTCCAAAGGGGCAAAATTGCAGAAGTAAACCAGAGGGATAACCACGGACGCGTGGAGGATGCAGGCGGCGTGGGCAAGCCGGATGCGGAACGAGAAGCCCAGCAGATGGAGCGGCGTGGGAAGCAGATGGGAGTTGATGCGCAACCGCAGGGCTCTCCGGGGCGGCCTCAGCGTAAGCGGACGGCGGAATGGATAGCGGCGGAATGCAGACGGATGCAACAGCGATAAAGCGGATGCGCACAGCGGAGGTGCACCAGCGAGGACAGCGCATAGCGGATGCCTGGTGTTAATCCTTGCGAAATGCGGGGAGGAGATCATTGACTCAAGCCCGCGGATATCAACGGAAGCAGCGGTTTCGAAGCAGGTCGCCATCAGAAGGAAAGGACCCTGCGCCGCGATTGGGAGTTGTGCTTGCCTTTGCCTGCCCTGCCTGCATTTCTTCGCTCTGGCGATGAAGCCGTTTGCGCTTGGAGCCACTGCGGCTAAGGCCATAACGCGCTGTACAGCCCGCCAGCCAGCAACCACACCATAGGCTGAGAGCACACAGAACCTTCAGCACATCTGCTGCCAGCCTGTGCATAGAGGACAGTGGCTACGCATCCGCGCCCTGACCCTCACTCTGGTTCTGCGGGGCTTCTGCCAGCACGGGCTTCGCTCTTCTGGCGGCTAGGGCTTCTGCTGCTTCCTGCTTCTGGAGGAGCCTGGATTGACAAGCGCAACTCCAGCACCAGCCACCTCCACAGCACCGTGTGACGCGCTTCACCCTGAGAAATGAGCGATCCAAGAGGAGTGCCAGAGACTGCCTATCTTGTTTTATCAGATTCTTTGTTAATAAGTCTATTTATCGACTTCACACACTTGCTTCATTTCTTTTTTTTAATAAAGTCCTTGGTGGAACTTAGTTAGAATGGTTTTAAGTTCTTGCATGCTTGTGGGATCGGGCTTAACCGAATAGGCGAGTGAGGGTGGGCAGGGATACTTGAGGAATGAAGCAGGGATAACCTTTGGGATGGCTAATAGACTGGTGGAGTGGTAAACCTCCAGCGCAAAGCCATAGTTGGAACTGTAATGGTCCACCCTGCCCAGGTGCACACCTATTGGCGCGCTTCATTTAAGTCAGACAAATAATGTAATAATTATCCACAGCATGTCAACATAAAACGATGCAAGAACCGTCCTGTTACTATAACTGCCGCGTAGACTGTGTCATCTGAGGCGCCAACCTCAGAAGCATAACCATGGCCCACTCATCCGTGTTATAGAGACAGGCGAAGGGAAAGCAGTCCATTAAGCAATTGTACCATCAGCTGGTCTTGCACTTCCTGTCCAGTCTGGGGAGTGCACAGGTGTTCTAGGAAGGTTGCGCTGTTCTTCGCCTACGTGAGGCCTCTGTTGGGGCCGTTGCACATCCTCCGTGTCGGTCAGGTTTTTCCCCTTGCCTCCTTCCCCAGGCCTCCATGTTCCCATTGCCTGTTTGACGGGACCATGAGGCCTGTTCTGGCTAACACTGGTAGGCGGGTGCAGGCATATAGATTGTGCAGAGATGGCCAGCAAGCTTCCATGATCCCTGCCTCAAGGTCTCAGTGGGCGGAGTGCTCTGCATGTTTGTGAAGAAGTACCGGTCGAACCGTGATTATGGACTCAGGATGTCAAAGGCGTTCACACCCGTCTTGCGCTATAGCAGAGCCTGTAGTTGACGACCTCTCTTCACGGGTGGAGGTAATTTTGGAGGTGGTAGGGCTTCAGTGGGTAGGTTGTGAGGGGTAGAAAGGTGTCATCCCCACGATGAAGTACGGATTACATCTTGCGTGTCGGTTGGGACAGGGGGACTGAATCCTTGGAAGCGCCCCACCATGAGGTTGTTTCTGCCCCTCCTGAGGTGACTGCCGTTGTATACCTGGGCATCTGAAGATGAGCCATTGCCTGAAGAACTGCGATGTAACATGAACTTATAGTCAGCAATCGACCATGGCGGAAGAGGATGATGGCTGCGATGAAGAAGCCCTTGTAGTTGTGATCAAGTGGACCCGCGACTTGGCTGCGGCTTTACTAGGCCACGCTGCTTGCCATCGATGGCTCCACGGTGTGGGGGAAGTTCCACTTCTGATACCATGCTTGCAGACTTTTCTTCTAAGAAAAGGGAGTCCTTCTGTTGCATGTCTGGGACGGGGCAATCTGGAATGGGAGCGTCCTCCAGGGTAATTCTTCGATGGAATGGCCTGGCACCACTTCTCTGACCCAAAGCTGATGGTGCTGGTGGCATGCTGCCAGGCCGTACTGCATGCTCCTACTTAGGTGGTCCCTGAGGCTCAGTGGGTAAGAACGTGGACGTGCCACTTAGAGCCAGGCTTCGCGGCTGGGCGGAAGTTGGTGTTTGTCCATTGGTCAACCTGGGTGTCAGCCCGCGTGCCGACGGACTTTGTCAAACGATGCCTGGAGGCATCCTCATAGGAATTCTGGAACGGCCGAGTGTGCTTTGCCCTGAGCTCCACCAATCAAAGCTTGTTGTACCAGTCCGTCCTCTGCTCTTCTGGCGATACCTCTTTGGAACGCCAGAACGGTTTTTTGGGTGGCCTCCTTTTTTCCTTCCCATAGTGAGATGTTCGGCAGAGCACGTCGTAACGACTGGAGGGCCTTCGCACGTCCGTGTTGGAGCCACGTGAAGTGTATGGTGGGCTGCCGAGAAAGGACTTTTGTCACAAGTTCCCAATCGTGGTGGACATATCGCTGACACTGGTCGCACGGGTGACGGCTGTCGGAAGAGGAAGAGTCAGATGGGTAGCGCCTATGACGCAGAGGTACTAGCACGCGAGCCTGCAGGCTGCCTGGTCTGAGACAGAGTAGGCAGCGATGTGCGAGAGAACCTATTGTTGCCTCTCGCCTTTTCAGCATAGGGCCAGTAAGGTGTCGCCTTGGTATGCATCCTCTTGAATCCTCGTCGATCAGGCATCCTCTGAGGACCTCGCGTGGTAGTCATGTGCCATTAACGTATGATCGCGGAGACCTGAGGTCCTCCGTAGTCTGCGAACGTTTTTCTGTGTTTTATAAACGAGCATTTTGTGATTTCGCTTGACATCCCGTTTCTGCAATCTAGGTTCTGTATTTCGTGTCTGTGTGCCAAGAGTCACGCTTCCATCCTGTGTTCCGGGTGAGGCGGATGCGCGAGTTGTGTGGCGCAATGCGTTGCGGATGGCCCTAGCGGATAACTAGCAGGATGCATAACGGATCGCACGTAGACGATTGCGTAGCGGAGTGCGGTGCAAGGAGTATGAAGAACGGAGTGAAACTGGAATACATTTGTGGTCCACCGCGAAAAGGTGGTTACTTGGTTAAGGCAGCGTTCCAAAGACTCTTTGGACGGGCGGATGAAAGCGTCTCGCTAGGCAGTGAGTACATCGCGTTTTCGAAAGGGTGGCAAGGTTTTTTGTCCATTTTACATCCTCTTTCCATCCGTTGGTTCAGTGTGACATGGGCTTAAAGAGCTAAACTTTGTAATTTCAAAGACAAATTCAGTTTTTTTATTCAAAACAACAATACATAATAAGCAAGCAGAAATTAATGCTTTGTTCTTGTAATTGTATTGTCAATGCCACACATTTTAAAGTTCTTGAGGTTGAGAAACATTGCTCTCATGCACTGGTGTCAAACTCCCTGTGTCACATTGCTGTCACATGATGTTTGCAATGTTTTTCCCTTTTGCAGAGGTGGGGTGGGCATGGTCTATGTGTGACGCATCTGGCCCATAGGCTGCCAGTTTGACACCCCTGTTCTAATGGATAAAAAGTATAATAGAATAATAGAATAACAGAGTTGGATGGGACCTTGGAATCTCAGGCAGTAAACCTCTATATTATTTCAGACAAATGATTATCCATTCTCTTCTTTAAAAATGCAGCCACAACTTCTGGAGGAAAGTCATTCCATTGATTAATTGTCCTGTCAAGAAATTTTGTCCTTTATTCTGGGTTAGTTCTCTCCTTGATTAGTTTCCATCCATTGCTTTTGGTCCTGCCTTCAGGTGCTTTGGAGAAAAGCTTGATTTCCTCTTCTTTGTGGCAGCCTCTGAGATATTGGAACACTGCTATCATGTCACCTCTAGTCCTTCTTTTCATTAAACCAGACATATCCAGTTCCAGCAACCGTTCTTTATATGCTTTAGCCTCCAGTCCCCTAATCATCTTTGTTACTCTTCACTGCACTCTTTCTAAGAGTTTCTTAAAAAAACTTCTTTTTTTATATTGTGGCGACCAAAACTTGATGCAATAGTTCAAGTATGATCTAACCAAGGCATTATAAACATACAAGTTCATCATATTTCTGATCATTGCATACTGATGGCAATATCATTGTTGATCATGATGAGGGACATAGATGATCACTGTCTAGCAGTCCCTATAGTTTTTATTCTTATATTTCAGACTATGCTTCTGTGAACCTTATTTATTTTTCTCTTTAAAAGTTCATATGTTTTCTTTTGTGTTCTTTGAATGTATTTTTTAACAATAATGTGTAAGGAAAAAGAACAGGAAATTGCATGTTTTTTTTCCTATATGAGTAGAATACTTTATTTTTCTTATTGGACATCACCAAAGGATGTGTTCAAGGTTAATTTAATGCTTATGCTTCATATTAAAAACAAAGTTATTTATTTTTTAAGGAGAAAATTAAATTATTCTTATGTATCCTATCTGTCCTCTGACCCTTAAAGTTCATTGGTAAGTGCTGGATATATTATAACATTCAAAGATTTTAAGATCCCACAACAGAAATTTTATTATGTAGTGGTTTTGGAGAAAGATAGACAAGAGTAAAAGAAGTATTACTCATCATTATAAACTAATTAAGCAAATTATTAATTAGCTGTTCAGGACATAAATACATTTTTATATACAGATTCCTAACTTATTAACTAACATTTTAAAGATTCTGTTCAAAATACTACAGTTCTACATGAATTGAACACGAGCCAGAGAATTATTTTACTATATTTATCACAGAGCAGATTTTTCACATCTTTCACTTAAAGAAAGTGTCACTATAATTAAGTACATGATATTGGAGAAGGTTACCAGCTCTGATGACTTTCCAGTTGATTAGTATTTTAAAAAACACATACCAATGGATTTTCATTTCTTGTTTTACAGAGGGGAACCTTTTTAAAAATAAATTTCTGCCTTTAATGTTAATGAGACTCATGCTACAGTTATTTCTGAACTGAGTAAAAATTCTGTTGTATTCTAATGATAGGCATATTTCTTTGACAAATGTAGATGCTAAGATATTACCCTGATACCACAGATTAGCGGGTGTTTCTCAAAATATGGTGCTTTCAATCAGGTAATCCTTGACTGACAATAGTAATGCCCATTTTGGTCATAAGCTTGGAGGATGTTAATTGAAACTTGTTAAATGAAAGAGCTCTCATCCTGGATGGCCACAATGCATACATTGAACAAATGTAGGGGGTGAATGCAGAGGCCATTAAATGTGCTTGGGGTGCCTCAGGGATCCCTGCCTGGGGCCTCCTAGGGCTCCCCCTTACCCTAAGATACCTCAGTGCTCTGCTTTCTTTCCTTGGTAGCTCCACAGCCATCTCCACTCCTCACAATGCCTTGTGTTCTGTATGAAAATAGTTGACTCCAAATTTGCTAATCTGATTGGCTAAGAAAGCCAGCATAGGGATTGGTTCACTAGGAACCAATCCAAAGGAACCGCCAAAAGGCGGTTAAATCAAACAAACATCATTGGCTACAAGCCGGCGGGCAGTATATAAAGGCTGCCACAGTTAGAGCCAAACTGTACCGTTTATCTTTATTGTTGTCAATAAAGACATTATTTGTTGGAACACGGTCTACCTCGCGTTTTTCCGGACGGAACACCTTGCTTACCTTCTGGAGATCTACAAAACTCAGTACTGTCCTCTGTTCTTACTGGGCAATGTGGAACAGCCATTTGCAAACAGACCTTGGCAAAGCAACAGTTTCCCCATTTTCTGGCTTTCTGCAGGGCCACTTTTACTTAAAACAGGATAATAAGCTACAGTTTGTGCTTTGTAGTTTCTATATTTCCTGGTTTAAGAAAAAAGTTTTAAAAGTAAGGGAGAGAAACAGAAGCTGGTGGAGTGAGATGGAGAACAGACAATGAAGGATTAAGTCAGAGGTCTCCAAACTTGGCAATTGTAAGACTTGTGGACTTTAAGACTTGTGCAGAGCTGGCTGAGGAATGCTGGAAGTTGAAGTCCACAAGTCTTACAGTTGCCAAGTTTGAAGCCCCCTTAGTTAAGTGTTAAAAGTATAACACGGGGGAGCTGCTTTGCCTTATTTGAATTCTGACCTGGAAGGCAAAGCTGCTCTTCCTCCTCCCTCTGCATTGCCATTTTAACAGGGGGGCAAAGCAGTCCCTGTGCCTTTGGAGACCCAGCAGGGCATGGATGGGCGAGAGCAGGTTCTGATCAGTTCTGGAGAACTGGTTGTAGAAATTTTGAGTAGTTCAGAAAACTGGCAAGTACCACCTGTGACTGGAGATTTTACAGTATCCTTCCCCTGCCATGCCCACAAAGCCATGCCACAGAACCGGTAGTAAAAAAAATCGAATCCCACCACTGGGTGGAGAGATAGGTGGGCAAGCTCCAGCATCTTTGCAATGTTATGAAGCCACCTGGTCATTCATAAGTGGATTGGATAACTGTTATAAAATTCTTATCTGTGAATTGTGGTCATGCATAGCTTTTGGAAGATCTGTTGTAACTTTGAACAGTCACTATATGGTTACCTCAAGAATTATCTGTATAAGGGGCCATTTATTTTCTTTAAATCCTAAAATGACACTTCTGTTGCCATCTAGAGGTAGACAACTAAAACTGGTTTCCAAGATAAGTTGCATATTGTTTGAAATTAAATAGACTAACATCGTTAAAAGTTGATACAAACAAATCCAATTAAAACTTATATTCATTCTCTCTTTAGATAGCTATTATATTCTAGCTTAAAGTAGCTTCACACATTCTGCAAAGGATGAAACAATTCAAAAAATTGCCTCAAAACACAGATGTGCTTATAGTAACTAGATTTAAGATTTAAATACTTGCATTTATCGTAAAGTAACCATTTAACAGAAAATGGAATTTTAGAAATGAGGTATAAATGCTGGTGAAAAGAAAATGATCATCACTGTAATCTCTCTCTCCTTCTCTGCATTGCTATAAAAGCTATAAAAGATTCAAAACTCATATCATCTTTACATCTGGTGGCCAAAAATCATTTTATCATTTCATTTCCATATAAGCTTCACACTGCTCCAGAATAAGATCCACACCTTCTCTTTGCATGTGAAAATCTCCTAGGCATGGTAGCTGAAATGGTTTATTTCTGACTCAATGATGATATAATCCAAATCAGGAAGGAGGAAAAAAATCATTTTTCTGTTTGGAACAATGTAGCTCTGCAGAGCTGGTAAATAATTTGATTTCCCATCAGTGGAAATCCAATGTTTGTCTCTTTATCTAACATTGTGTTCAGGTCTTTACATGGGAAAAGCATCTCAGCAGCTTCATACTGCTGAGAAGTTTTTGCACACAATGTCCTGACTGAGTCTATTTTCACACACAGCCAACACTGATATAAGCTGACCTGACTTCAGATTCCTGCAACTTTTGCTGTACACATGGTAGCCCAATTAAAAGCATTTGGGATAAATTGAAAGAAGTTCAGCCAAATTTCCCTTCTCTTCAAAAGAGGACCAAGTATTCAAAGCCTCAGCATTTTTTAAAGAAAAAGATGAATAACTACCGGTTGGATGGGAAATAGTAGCATGTGAAACAAAATTTGAAAAAAAATGTATTATTTGGTACTTCTCCCTCTGGACAGCTAATTTTCAGTATCCTGTTCCAGAGGTTCATAAGTAGACATTGTTTTGAATTTACTGTCCCATCTAGACACCTTCAACTTTCAACATTGCCTATGACCTTTTGCTGTGGTCTTGGAGAAAGCACCAGATTTTAGAACTGATGTGGTACCACAGTACCTTCATAGCTTCCTGTGATATTTTCAGAATAAGAAAAACTGTCTGGGAGCCATATCATTTTACCCTGCTACCTATACTGAGGATAGGCAATAACCAAACTAGTCAGTTGAATTAACCCAACAGGCAGTGAAAATGTAGATGGGAAGGAAAGGAGATGCTATAAATTTGATTGATTTCTTGTTGTATCAGTTAGGGGATGAGGCGATTTTTATTCTTACAGAATCATTAGTATCTTAAAGTGGGAGAAATAGAGAATAGTCTTTTCCCACATTCTATTATTGCTCAGTTTAAATGGGAGAACTCTGCATCATGGAATTCCAAGCTTGTTCTCAGAATTTGTACAGAATAAGGAAGAACCTTGATGGAAATATACAGTAACCATTGCCTATACCATTGGCAAACTGGCCACACCCATATCTGGCTTAGTGAAGGGGAAAAAAGACCTGATACATCACCATGATGATATGAGTTTGACATCCCTGCCCTAGACAAAGGAGCTGTTGTTATAAGTCAATCACAGTAAAAGTTATTTTAACCTTCATGTGGAATTGATTTGGTCTGTTTCCCTTTTTTGACCCTGTAATTCCTTAATTTAGGATACAGTCAGGGCAACTGATGAAGCTAAGCATTTACTGGCCAGATGCTCTTCCCGACATCACACAGAGTTTGCACCAGATATTTTTTTCTTTGCTTTCTAGGACAGAACATCTGCCACTACCTAGGATTGAACTCTCAACCTTCCAAATGGGAGTCAAGCATCTTCACCACTAGGCTACCACACCACTCCTGATTTGGCCTACCTAAAGCACATTATTTTACAAAAGTAAATTTGAAGGTGCAGTTGGGTTGAAGAGCAGAAATAATGTCATATAGACATTTTCAAAGATTAAAATCACATGGAAAATGTGCAATTGGAGGTTCAAAATCACATCATCATTTATTTTCTACCACCCAAGTTAGGTATCTCAACACATAGTATATCTCCAACATGTGTCTCAACATGTATCTATAGTCTACAATAATGCTTTTTGTAGGAATATACACTCAAGAAGCCTCATAGAGCCTTAAGGGTATATCACATTTTTATTGTTCTTTCCATATTCTAAAGGGCACTTATGCTGGAACACAAACAAGTGTGTCTAGGAGAACTAAAACTTATAACTCTGCTGTATTAAATAGAGACTTTGATTTCTTATGCTCTTATCAGTCAATTCATGTTTCCTGCTATTGAAACCCTTTAATTTTTATATGGCATAATGTTAAACCAATGTCTAACTCAAGAGAATTAAAACATTTGAAATGTTATTAAGTATTGTAGAGATGTAACATCAAACTCCATCACACAAATTCATGTCAATTTTCTCTTCTACCTTCCCAACAAGAATGTGATAGCTCAAATGTAAGTCCAAAGCAGCATCACCTAACCTTATCTATATTCCTATTCATTTTTATCTCTTTCCCCCTATTGGCAATTTTGTTCAAGCAGTTTTGTGCTCAGCAGCAATTCTTGTCTGTTGCAGAAGTTCCCCTCCCCCAATTCTTTTGCATTGATCCTTTGAGAGATCAGCACTTAATACACAATGACTATAAACAAATTCAAGTGGCTGATAAAAATGGCTGGGGCAATGTAGACCAGTGGTCTTCAAACTTGGCAAGTTTATGGACTTCAACTCTGAGAATTCTTGAGCTAACATGACTGGAGGATGAATTCTGGAAATTGAAGCCCACAAGTCTTAAAGCTGTCAAGTTTGAAGTCCCCTGATGTAGACAAAGAGACCTTAATAGATGGTCCCTGATGTAGACAAAGAGACCTGTCTTACCACTGAACACTTCAAGAATCTATTCAAGTAAAACAGTATTCCCTGCAGGATATATTTATCATTACAAAGAAGAATTCAAACTTGCTCTGATTTTCTTCTCTGAGACTTTCTCTTGGTGCTGCCCCAATAAGCCTTTGTTTCTTCAGCTTCTTTGCAAAGCTGACATTTGCTGGCTGTTGCTTTGTCTGTGTTTGTTCCTAAGGCTTGGTCTTGCGCTGCCAGTATTAGCCACACTGTCTCTTTCTTCAACTTCTGTTAGCCACTGCCCAAAGCCTTGCATTATTTGTTTTTGTGCATACTGGCTAAATAATACATTGTTGTTTTCCCAAACAGCTTCAGTTCACCCATATAAAAGAGGTTTGGAAGATTTTTCAGTGTTTGATCAGTATGGCTTGACTTGTTCAGTGTTATTTATAGATGAATCAATGCAGTAACAAACAAAAGTGGTGACAGTGAATGTAATGATAGATAGATAGATAGATAGATAGATAGATAGATAGATAGATAGATAGATAGATAGATAGATAGATAGACAGACAGATTCTGATCTTGGATATTAGCATTTCTCTATTTATCATCATTAACAAGCAACTGTGTCTTCCATTGTGCCACTGAACTTTGCACAAAGTTTCTGATGTTTCTACTGACTCTGTTATTTGTAGGCATCTGGTTATCCAGTCATGTAGCAGGCCTTCTAGTAACCAATCCAAGCTGCATTCAAGTTGTCTTCTATTTCTTCTGGTGTTGCAAAATCATTTTATCAATTAGGAGAAGATCTTTGTCCCTCTGCTGCTTGGCTGATTTCCTTTTTACTCAGTTGGAAAGGGCTTGTTTTCAACTAGATGCTGTTGGACTGCATCAGCTACCCCACCAGTTAGCAATTTGAAAGTTATTGGTAAGCAATAATTGGCCTGAAATTACCTGTTCCTGTCTTTTTTGTTTGATCTTTCATTATCAAGTAGGTTTTGTTAGACATTAACCAATCTTCAATTTCATCTCCTTGGAGTATGTTGGTAAATTGCTTGGCAATGAGTGCATGGAGACCAGTTATATGTTTCAATCAAAAACCATGTGGTTTATCTTCATCTATTGTTGACCAATTCTCACTCCTTTTGCGCTTTGTTCTCATCTGCTTAAGAATTAATGTTATTTCATTTTAGCATGAAATGTTGCATGTTGATCTTATGAAATTTTAGCATGTTGATCTTATTTTCCATCCTGATCTTCCATTTGGTGATCCAATGTTTGGCTTTTTTCTTCTTTGTTGATTTTGCATCCAAGATGTTCAGTTATATCTGCAGTTGTACTGCACATTCACTGGTTTGTTTCTGGAAGTGATCTTCAATGTTACCATATTAGCATTTTATTTATTATGCTACCTATTTCCTGCATAAAGTGACTCTGGGCAGCTTTTCATATTTATATTAACTTTTTTTGGTAACAAGCTTCAGGCAAGACTGTTGGTTTTGTGCTGTTCTAGTTGCTAAAATCTTATTCATGCTTATTATTTGCTTTAGACTTTTTTGTTTTACAGATTTTATTCTTTATGAGGAGAAGGTAGAGGAGATGATGCCTAACTTGAAAATAAAAGTGGTTTAATACAGTGGTGTAGATTTCCTTTACTATCACCTCCCAGTGAATGGTTTCTACTTCTGAGATATTGTTCTGACCCACACCCTTTTCCAACAAATCAAACACAATCCAAATTGAACAGAGACCTTGTAATGCTTTTGCAAAATAATTAGCTGTGATAACCACAAGCCTTGCCAAACTCTGCAAGACTTGCCAAAGGATAACAGACAATAAATAATTTGCAATACAAGAATCTTCAAATGCAAACTCAGGATACTGGAATGTCCATGAGGCTGAAGTTTCAAAAAATCTTTGCCTTCTGCAAAGTACATTCGTTCACAGCTGGCTTTTATCTTCTTGAAGGAGGGGCCATTACCTTGTAGCCTTTCTCCCCAGTTGCCCGTGCTGTTGTAACTACTCTTTCCTCTGAGCAACTCTGCGCGTACGTGAACTTGGCACAGGTTCCTTGGGAACCTCCTCATCACTGCTGCCAGCCCCCACAATCTCCCTAATGGTCCTGGCCCCTCATCTGAGTCCTTGCTTTCCTGAGCCGTCCATACCCGCTGCCAGCTAACCACAACAGATACTTCCCACAAGGTTCTGTTTCTTTGCTCTGAGTAGAATTTTGCAATTCTTCCAATTCTACTTTTGTGAATACTTTATTTCATATTATAAATCAATGTTGATCTTTGTTATTTCTGATTCTGGATGTTGTTCTTTCCAGATTAGTACATCCTTTTCAGATAGCCTCTTCTCAGTGGATTTGATTTGTAATAGCAAATCATTACCTTTTTGTTTTCAGTCTTGGTATATTTGCAATGGCTAAGCAACTTTTCTTCCAATAATATTGCAGCTGAGGTCCTTGGTTGTTCATTGAACAGTCTTGAGTTCTGTAGCCCTTTGGTCACCAGATGTCCAGGAACTCCAATAATATTCTACTAATATAAGAAAAAAACAATAATGTGGTCTGTGTAAACCTAGGTGGCAACTGATCCAATATATTGTAGGTTCCTGTAAGTTACATTTCATCATATAGTTTATAGGAAATTCTTCACCTGGCTCCTTTGATAATCGCAAAAGCGTTTATATACCACTTCACAGTGCTTTACAGCCCTCTATAAGTGGTTTACAGAGTCAGCATATCTGGGTCCTCATTTTACCAGTCTTAGAAGAATGGAAGGCTGAGTCAACCTTGGGGCTGGTGTGATTTGAACTGCCAAATTGCAGGCAGCCAGCAGTCAGCAGAAGTAGCCTGCAGCATTGCACTCTAACCATTGTGTTATTGCAGCTCATTCAACCATACTGGATAAGACTGTATGGTTGAATTTCTGGCATAGTTCTCATCTTCCTCAAAGCATACAAACCTGATAATGACATCAAGGCATGTCTCACTGGGGGTTGTTTATTATTATTTGATTTGGGTAGAAGGGAGGACAATAAATCAAAACAGAAAACACAGCTAAAACTAATTTACTTCAGCAGAAATTACTATAACTTTCCTACCTTTCTGCTTTTCAAACCATCTTTGCTGTTAATCTCATTCATATCTTGCCTGTTCTCCTTTGAACTTATCACTTCTTTCTTTATCAGGCTGTCATCATCTCTATCCCATCCAAACTGATTGCTTGACATCTAGATTGGTGGGAAGCCTCCTGTGAATTATGAAGGATCATATATGCAACTATTAACAAGTGTCAGCATTGGTTTTGTCATAAATAATCCAGTAAAGATTCTAAATCTTGGGCAACCTATATATCCATCACCTTAATTCAGGCAAATACTAAGATATTAACTGCTTGTTTGCATTGCCCTTATTCCATCAACCTGGAGGAATATGGATATTGAAGCACTGAAGACACTCAAGGTGCACACCATTGTATTGTGCGTATTTATTGAAGGTCAACTCATTTTAATAGGTGTTAACATCTGAGTGGAAGCCAGGTTGATGTAATGGTTAAAGTACTGGATTAGAAACAAGGTGTAATTTAGGTTTTAGACTGCTCTCTGGATGACCTGGGGCCATTCACTCTCTCTTAGACATAGGATGAAAGAACTGGCAAACAATTTTTTAAACAGTTATCAAGAAAACAGTATTTTTAGAAATAGATACATATTTTTAAAAATGTATAATAATAAGATTTGCATCCAAGCATAACCTTTACAACAAAAGTGGTTTTGTTTGAATTAAGCTTAATCCATGGTATCTTTATGGACAAATCCATGCACTATTCATGGAAGACAAATATCATATCAAATCAACCTTTATTGTCAGAGTATAACATGTGTACAATGAGATTGAGCCTCCCTTCATGTATCCCCACAACACGACTCACGATGAAGACAAAAAGTCCCTAACCCAATGAATCCTACTAACAAACACACAATCTTATTACACTATGTGAATTTATTGCACAACTCACTGGGCCCGCAAGTCATAAAGTGTTGACATGAAGTTATTTTCCATTCAGGAGTCTGACAGCCCTCAGGTAGAAACTATTCTTCAGACTGTTTGTGCAATTGGCTATGCTTCTATATCTCCTACCTGATTGTAGGAGAGTGAAGAAGTGCTGACCAGGGTGTGAGTAGTCCCTGAGGATTTTCCTCACTCTTCTAAGGCAGCAAGCCTTAGCAATGTCATCTAGTGATATCAGGGGACAGCCCATGATGTTATGTGCTGTGCTTACCACCCTATGTAATGTCTTTCTATTCACAGCTTTCAAGCCAGCATACCACACCATAATGCAATATGAGAGGATGCTTTCTATTGTGGACCAATAAAAGGAGGTCATCAGTTGGTGTTCCACTTTGTTCTTTCGCAAGACCCTGAGGAAATGGAGTCTCTATTGGGCCTTTCTGGCCAACTGGGTTGTGTTGATTTTCCAGGTAAGATCCTCGCTGAGGTAGACTCCTAGGAATTTAAAGGAGGAAACTCTCTCCGCACAGTGCTTCCCCAGGGGGAAAGTGGGGCAGGTTCCTCTCTCTTCTTCCAGAAGTCTAACACATCTCCTTTGTCTTGCTGATGTTCACATGCAGGTTGTTTTCTAGACACCATGAGGATAATTTTTGATCCTCCCTCCTGTACGCTGTTTCGTCTCCACAAGTAATGAGACCCAATACAGTGGTATCATCTGTGAACACAATAGATGAGTCAGATGATATACAATCATGTGTACAGTGAATACAGGTAGGGACTGAGAGCACAGCCCTGTGGGGAGCCAGTGCTAAGCTTCAGGGAGGTGGATGTGACAGACCCTATCCTCATTATTTGTGGCTAGCCCCAAAGAAAGTCTTTGATCCAATCGTAGATGGAAGAAGGAAAATCCAGGTAAGTCAGTTTTTTGATCAGGAGGCTTGCCAGGATAGTATGAAAGGCCAAGCTGTAGTCAATGAAAAGCATCCTGACATAGTTTCTGAGTTTCTCCAGATGGCTCGCTACAGAATGTAAGGCAGTACCTATAGGTATGGAAGAATTAGATATCACAATTATGGTTGCAGTTTGGCATTTTTGAGAAATAATTTGGAGAACAGACCAAATATGTACAAATGCAAACCAATTTTAGATTGGTCTGCATGCCTCAATTTCTTTTCCCCAACTCTTCTATAATTCCCATGTTTCCATTTTTTTCTGATTTCTCAATTGACATTCATTATTTTTGATTCCTGCTGGTACCTTGTTTGTGTCTACAAATGTCTATATTTTATAAAATTCACAACCAGAAAAGATTGCTTAACATAATTCACTTTATATAGTGAGATGGCAGCACATAAATTTAATTTAAAAATACTATTTTAGTAAAAATACTAAAAATACTATGTAATTTGTTAATTCAATATGTCTGTGGAGCACCACCATGGGATAAACTGCTCTAACTCTGCCTTTGATGACGTTACATGTTTCCCCTTTCTTCCATAGCCTTTTACAGCTGCTATCTGCCTATTCTACTTATTGCACAACCATTACTCACATGTGCTATTTATTTTTTTTTTTTTTTACAAAACTCAAGGCATGTACTATAAATGACACTATATATGTGTGAGAACAAAATACAAATGAGGCCACCTGAGACTCATACAAATGGCTACCTTGATACCTGAAACTCATATAAATGGCTACCTTGCATTCATACAAGTGAAAGAACCCAAAATGTATGGTATGAGAAAAAGGGTTTGCATGTCAGCAGTGCGCCAACCTGAGTGCAGAAACATCTCCCTGTAGCTTTTTGCAGAACTTTACAGAAGATGCATTTGAGTAATTAGTCCAGAAGCCTTGCTCTCTGGATCAAGAAAATTCATTGCTCAGCATTGTTTGCATTTGCTCAAAGAAGGGATTTATTGCCAGCAGGTCAAACTGCACAGTGCAATTTATGGTTGAAGTTTCCAAACTACCATGGATTTTTCTTCTATCAAGAAAGCTATCATTATGTGAATTACAAAGACAAAGCTCGATTATAATCAGTCTCATCCACAAGTTAATTAGCTAGTAAAATATTCAAGATATATAAACATCATTTTACTTAATTGCTACCTTGGTCATCGAGCAAGGAATAGCTTACTGAGCATGCTGGTTTATTGTCTTGCTTTACCCATTGTATTACTGTAAAGGTGAGAGCCAAAGAGAGGGAGGAACACATTTATCATTAGAACATGCAAGTTATTTTAGGTTACAAAGACTTGCATATGTTTTTCTTTCCATCGGAGTTGGAAAAGTAGGCACATTATATCACATGGATCAGTCCATTTTATGAGAAAAGAAAATGAATTTCTTAGGTTGTGGAAATAAATGGTTCCTTATTCCCAAATCAGTTTTTGATGGGATCATGCAAAATTACTCAGAAAATTACTATGGTTTTTATTAGACTTGGCGATGCCAGAAGTGTATTCATCATGACCGCCAACAAGGATTGAGAATATTTGTGCTAGTCATACCTTTAATAGGCCAGGAGTTTTAACTGTTAACCCTCAACAAATCTCATGTATAAAAAGAGACATAGGGAAATATGGTAAAAAGATCTTTCAGTGCTGGTCTTTGCAATCTGAAAACTAGGTGATGGTTTTAAGTGTAACTTGATTGGTTTCATAAAATCTACCTCCTTAAAATTGTTCAAAAGTTGGGGAGAGAAAAGTCAGTATCAAAGAAAAGTGAACAAGAATAAACCTAAAAGAAACCTTACTGCTTACGGGGAAGCAATTAAAATTCCAGGGATATCATTAGATCAACCTTGGTACTTCAGTCTCTGAACAATGCGACTCTTAGATCAAAAATATGAATAATCGATAAGTGGCAGCTAAGAAGTCTGAATCAATGTGCAATTTTACCACAACTTTACTTTTGGAGTTAATGTCTGTACAGTGAAAAATAAGATATTTACAGATCCTGACTATGATCATTCCAGTGAGATCTCTCATTTGAAGAAATTTCAAAAGATCAGCTTCTTCTTTTCACTTGGAATTAGAACTGGTAAATTAAAAACAACAATATATAGTTTAAAATAATTTATAGAATAAATACAATCAAATAAGGCACATTGCCTTTTGTTCCAGACCAAAATTAAAAATAATCAGATCTCCACCTCATTGGTATTCTGAAGAATCTGGCCACACAACTCAATCTTTGATGATATTTACTGTGTGAAAAAGAAAATTCTTCATTTTTACAGGTGACGTTAGTATGTTCCTGATTAGAATATGAGCTCATGCTTATCTCTTTCCCTTATTACAATCAAGGAGAATATTTAAATTAACCAGTGAGCTATTATTTTTGCATTGCTGTCTTTAGATAACATAATCTGCCAAGAAAGTGGGAAATTTTCTCTCTGTGGATAGTCAAGAGATTGGATGACAAGGTTTCTTTCCTCAGTCTTAATTATCAACATGCTAAATGTATCTTCTATTACAGGCTGAAAGTTCAGAACTGCCCCTGTAGTTTGACTTATTCTTTGCAGAAAATCAGCTAAGGGTGGAAGAACCTGTGATGGTGTGATGGCTTAGAGAAGAATAAAAATACCCACTGGAGGCCTTTACCATCAGGAGACAAAGCCAGGCTGGAAACTCATTAGTGATTTAGATGTATGTATCCAATTGCTGTGCATTTAGATATGGAATTAAACAAGAAGCAGTGGAAATTAAGAACTGAATTGCAGAACCAAAGAGAGGATCCCAGCAGAGCTCTGTGAAGCTACCAGATGGTGATTGCTTCAACAAAGATTTCAACAAAATGCCATTTCAAACCTGCTTCAGAAATTGGAAATTAAATGAACTGACTACGTGGCTTCATCTTCAGAATACCTGACAAATTTCTAGTGAAATAGAAGAAGGCAGAGACATAGCCCCTCTGTGGCACTGGCTGAAATCTTTCTGAGTTGGACGGCTTTGACCTGCACTGTGAGATTGTTCAGTAGGATTCTGATGTTCAGAATGTTCAGGGGTAGGATTCTACCAGTTCAGACTGGTTCTATAGAACTGGTTGTTATGATTCTTCACAGTTCGAAGAACAGGCAAACCCTGGCTGGCCCCACCCCATCCTTCTCTGCTCGATCTTCCCCTCCCCTCCCTGTCCAGTCAGTCCTTATCATGCATGCACAACATCGCACGCATGCCCGACTTTGTTGATTGCATTCTTCCCTGCCCAGTCATTCTTTAAGGTATTTCTTTTTTTCCCCTCCTGACGTTCAGCTGTTCCTATAATCAGCTGTGCCGGGATTCCCCCGTTGTCTTATGGCTTCACCCAGGAGGCTTCCCTGCAGCCCAAGAAGGAAAAAAAATGAAGAGGGCAGTACCCCCCCCCTCTCCATTTTTTGCCTTCCTAGGCTCCAGGGAAGCTTTCTAGGAGTCACTCCCAGGAGTCTTCCCTGAGGCGCAGAAGGCCCCAGAACATAGTGTGGGGGGATGCTGCCAAAAAGAAGAAGAAGAAGAAGAAGAAGAAGAAGAAGAAGAAGAAGAAGAAGAAGAAGAAGAAGAAGAAGAAGAAGAAGAAGAAGAAGAAGAAGCAGCCACATCAACCCAGTCACTTGGCCACGCCCACCTAGCTACACCCACAGAACCAGTTATTAAAAAATTGAATCCTACCCCTGCCTATGTTGTGCATCAAGGATGGCCAGCCTAGAGAACATTCACCACATTTTGTTGCATGAAAGTCTCCTATATTGAAACCTCCAGACCACTACTCCCTTTCTCTAAGTGATCACTAGAAAAAACAACTATTGTGGTAGTTTGTCTACAATGCTCATCAATGGGACCATTCACTAACCACTCACAAAAACATCATAGCAATAGCAACAGCCCTTAGACTTTTACATCCCTCTCTAAGCAGTTTTACAGAGTCAGCATATTGTCTCCAAACAATCTGGGTCCTTATTTTGCCCTCGGAATGATGGAAGGCTGAGTCAACCTTGAGCCTGCTGAGATTCCATCTGCCAAATTGCAGGCAGCCGGCTGTCAGCAGAAGTAATCTGCAGTACTGCATTTCACTGCAATGCTTAGGAATGTCCATTTGAGGTTTGCAGGGATGGACTTCATTTGTTTCTTTGATATGGTGATTTCTGATATAAGTGGGAGCTGCAGAGAAACTGTTTCCCTGGAGAATTAGAATTGTTGTTTGAACCCTTTGGGTCCACCACTCTCATTTTACTTCAAAGAAGTAAATCACTGCTACTTGAGAATGTATTAAGGGATGTCTGTAAGAGTCTTTTCTCCTATCACTGTTGCATCTAGTCACTCCTGAGCCATAAGCCCCAAAACCATCCTTCTGTCATATATTACCGTTTATTGTACTATCGCTATTTTTAACATCTTGTGGGACAATAGTTTCTGCAAAGCAGATGTATCTGCTTTGGAAGGAGAATATAAAGGGATGATCAGGGATCATCTACTCTCAGTTTGGAGGCCGAGGGCTTGATCAAGGCCAAAGTACTGACATTTATTTCACACAGTAATGTTCACAATTTCTGTGCTTCTCTGTGTAAATAGAACAAGTCTCTGCTACCTTTTTTTTTTTTGCCCACTTGAGGGTGTTTTTTTTTTTTTTTACATTCACCCCATACCCAGCACAATAAGTTTTGGCTAAATTCAATTTCTGAAAGAAGGAAAGAAAACAACAACACCCAAGTGTTTTTCTCACAGTTTGGAAAAGAAGGGATCAGCAAGTGGCAAGATAGTGGGGTTTTTTTTTGTTTGTTGTTTTGCTTATTGTTAAGACTTTTTAATCCCTCTGCATCTTCAATGGTACAAATACAATGAGGAAAAAGAGAAAAAAAATACCCCCTGCCTCTCTGCAGATGCTAAAAAATGTATACTAGAAGTTTTATTTTTAAAAAATATGGACTACAGTTAGCAGACTATAGTTATAGCTTGGAAAGTCAATGTGGCTTTTTAAGCACTCTCCCACAATGAGATCCATGTTGTTTATGGCTAGTTTCTGATCCTGCCCTGCAATCACATGGCCCCCAAGCAATGGCTGCACTGTTTTTATTATCTGTTTACGGTGTGTGTGTGCATGTGTGTGTGTGTGTGTGTGTGTCTGTCTGTCTGTCTATGTGACTAGCTGTCTAACCATCTGTCTAATCTGTCTATCTATCTATCTATCTATCTATCTATCTATCTATCTATCTATCTATCTATCTATCTATCTATCTATCTATCTATCTATCTATCTATCTATCTATCTATCATCTATCTGCTACCCATCTCGCAATTCAGCAGCATGAGGAAGAAATACCACTTTACAAAGCCTTAGTAAGACCACACCAAGAATACTGCATCCAGTTTTGGTCACCACATTATAAAAAGATGTTGAGACTCTAGAAAAAGTACAAAGAAGAGCAACCAGAATGATTAGGGGACTGGAGACTAAAAAAATATGAAGAACAGTTACAGGAACTGGCTATGGCTAGTCTAGTGAAGAGAAGGACCGGGAAGACATGACAGCAGTCTTCCAATATTTGAGGGGCTGCCATAGGGAGGAAGGGGTCAAATTATTTTTTAAAGTGCCTGTAGGCCAGATAAGGAATAATGGATGGAAACTGAACAAGGATACATTTAACCTGGAAATAAGGAGAAACTTTCTGACAATGAGAGCAATCAACCACTGGAACAGCTTGCCCTCGGAAGTTGTGGAAGCGCCATCATTTGAAACTTTCAAGAAGAGATTGGACTCCTATCTGTCAGAAATAGTGTAGGGTCTCCTGCTCAGGCAGGGGTTGGACTAGATGACCTACATGATCTCTTCCAACTCTGATTATCTGTTAAATCCCAGAATCAAGTGTGCCTTGTGTGGGGAAGGGCTTGCTATGAAACTTCCATATTGCAAAGCATCAGAAAAAGAACAGAAATGACAAATTTACTCCAGCAGCACTAATACAGACTACTGTATGAGGGTTACAAGCAACATTAATTAATTAATTCACATTTTTATTTTTGTTTTAAAAGTGGCTATTTGAGAACAACTGGGTGAAGGGAAGTGAGAGAGATATTTACAAGTGTTTGCTCTATTAAAGTTAATTTAAAAAGCTCCTGTACATTGGGGTGTGGCTGGTACTATTTCATAAAGGCAAATGTGTCATAGTAAATCAGACAGAGATGTTTATTTAATTTTGTCCTCAAAAGCCAGTGTCTCTGAGACTCTGAAGTCTCTGGGATGATACAATATTTTCCTGCCTCTCTACATTTCACATTTCTGAACTGCCCATCTCCCTCCAAAAGTAATCTGTCATCCAAACACCCTTATCATAATATAATAATTGCTGCTTATATTTAAATTCTGAGACCTTTAATTACCAAATCCTGCCCAGATTAAAAAGAGCTAGTCAACAGTACTGCTGTGCTAAAGGAAATGGAGCAAAATAGCCCCTGCTTCTTGCTGTAGCTGCTCATATAGCCAGAGCCATTAATGGGTGGCAGTCATACTTTAAAGTACAGTAATTGAAATGGACTTCTGATCTGTGATGCTCTCTGCTTCGTGAACACAAAGGGCAATTTCATTTACTCGGCTGCTGTCTCCCACAATACATTCCAATTTAGTGTCTATGAGATATGCCGGACGAACTCCATAATCATTCAAGCAGTCAGTTTGATAAGCTTGCAATTTAACCGATCAGTTCAGTTAAGGGACTGTAATCCCCCAAGTAAATAAAAAACACCAGTGAGAAGCCAGGAATGGATGTGTGGGAGAGACACTCCCCATCCCCACCCCAAATCTTTCTTACCATAATACTGATATCATGCATGTTATGGGTCTGTAGACATGTAAATCATGGTTTGGTGATTAATTAGCCTCAAATAACGAAGAGAGATATTTCCATTATTCTGAGGGATAATAGATTAAGTATGCTGCTCACCACAGGGTCTCTTCTGACATATTACCTCAGCATTGTTTTTACATTTGAGCTATATTCTTTTCAACTCTAAAATTGTTGCAACTGCTTTAAAATAGCAATAGCAATAGGACTTAGACTTATATAACACTTCACAGTGCTTTACAGAAAGCAGTTTACAGAGTTGGCATATTACTCCCAAAAATCTGGGTCCTCATTTTACTGATCTCAGAGGAATGGAAGGGTGATTCAACCTTGAACCTGGTGAGATTTGAACTGCCAAATTGCTGGCAGCTAGCAGTCAGCAGAAGTAACCTGCAGTACTGTACTCTAACCATTGCACTACTGCAGCTTTTAGATGAATATCTATTTGCATTGTGTAAAATATACAGTACATAAAATATCCATTTATATTGTGTTAAATACAGAATCATGAGTGAGAGGACTATTGCACAGGTGCAAGATTTAGCTTTGTAGGTTGCTTGTGTTTCATATAATCTCTAAACCATTTGGATTAAGAAATGGTTAAAAGAGAGCTTGACTTAAAACAATTTTGTTGTTGCAGAGTTCTGAACCACTGTCCATATAATGCAGCTCATTTTAATCTTAATGCAGCTAGCATGATTCATATTCTGTTAAATTATGTGGTATTGGATAATTAAGGGTGAAAGCTACAAATGATTATGACAGAATATTTATCTAGACCTTCTAAAAATAAATTGTTATTGTGAAAGTACACTTATGTTTTTATTTATGCCTGTGATAGCAACTGATTCAGAAGGAAGAGACTTTCTCAGAGCTTCATGTTGGCAGGATTAAAATTCAGACAAGTGGATGGTTGTTACAGTAATCATTTTTAAAATATATCATTCATCCTAGAATAGGCCCTGGATTGGTTTGCATCAGATGGAAAAGAACATTTTTTTAATGTGATCCTTCATATGAGTTTATCTACTTATAAGTTTTTGCAGATTTTTTCAATAATTAATACTGCATCTACTATTTAGAACAGCCCCAACCTGAGCACTTCTGAGTTATTATGGTGGATTTTAATCTGGATGTATCTTCTGTGAATCTGTCATGAGAAAGTCACCCATTAATGTTTCTCACCATTATAAGTTTAATAACTTCCTAGAATGTCAGAATTCTATATTAGTCTGTCATTAGATTCTCATCACTGAGGATTTATTATACATGTCAGAACATCAAGAAAATATTTATGCAGCAACTGTTACATTGATCTTAGAATACTCTGGGCTCAAGTAATTTCTCTACTTTCCCATTATCAAGCATAACAAAAGCTCAAGTTCAGTCTAACTAGTTGAGTCTAACTTTTGTTTTCTTGAAATGAGGAGAAATGTATGATCATCCATGAATCTAATAGCCTTTTTTGCATTCCACCCTACAAAGGCATTATGCGAGTACACCAAAAAGTGCTGTTTTATTTCTGCTCCCTTTTTGCTACAAGGTACCTCTTTTTCCATTCAACCTGAAGACTTTTTAACTGGAGCTTGTTAATTTTTATCCTATCTTGAGTTAATTAACCACCCCATATTTCATCTCATATTGGAACCTTCTCCACATTTTACTTTTACTAACATGGAGAAAAAAAGAACTTATATGTAGACCGAACAAACTGCAAGAGACTGCATATTTGTAGGTCCACAATTTTTAAGTAGATTTTGTTTACTGGTGACAGTAGGAATGGGAGTTGAAGAAAGCTGGTAAGGACCAGTAGAAGAGTAATAAAAGCAAGCTAGACAAAGAACTTTTTTTTCTTATAACAGCAAAAGCACTATTGCTGGTGGTTTATATAGATAAAATAATGGGATTCATTATCATTTAGACCAATCTAAATGTATTTAAAAGGAGTTCAGATAAGTTTATAAAGAAAAAGCCTAAAGCACTGTAGTGGTAGCAGAACTACATGGCTGAATAACCAATAGGACCATGAATAGGAAATTGTCATTGATTTGGTTCCTGATTTTTGGCTTTCCCAATGATCTGGTTGGCCACTGTAAGAACCAGAGTGCTGACTTGGATGGGATAAATTGTTATTTTATTGTTAGTGCATTTCATAGATTAATTCAATCAATTTGCAGGCATTAAAAAGTGCAGCCCAATAACTCCATATAGCAGCTAGCTTTTCTGTTGTAGCCTCAAAATCAAAACTTCAGTATCAGGCCCTGTTGACTAAAACATGTTACCAAAAAAGGTCTAATTTCTAACCTTTTGCCCTAGTTTTGCAGCCCAAAACTGGCAGTCTTTGAAGCCCAAAACATCTTGCCTTAGCTTGCCAAGTAAAGCCAAGTGTATCCTGAAACTGACAGAAAATGTACATACATTGTTAAAAATAACAATGCAGACTATCATTTATAATTTTAAGTTGAGTGCTGTGGTCAGATGTTTCATGACAGTTTTCCTGGATTTCAAAATAATCAAATCCAATAGTGAATGCCTTTCCTGCCCTTTCTTGCTATCTTTAAACAAACATGGTTTTTAGGAATACAAACATGATTTTTAGGAATAAAAAGGGTTTGATTTTTGTACTTTGTAATTGCTCTTTGTAAAGCAACTAATTTGAAGACTATGATTTGATATATAATCATATGAGAGTCAGATCATTCTCAGTGGTTTATTCCTGAACAGTCATATATGTACAGTGAAATATGCTTTTTCTAATCAATATTTGTGATTTTCCAATTGCTTCTTTCATGAGTTGCTTAATTAACACTTGCCCAAAGAATGTCACTTTAGTGAACTAGTTGTCAACTAAAAAGATACTCTTTTGGTCTTTTTAGCTGCCAGAAAAAGAGATTGGGGGAAAACAAGGTATTCTTGAAATGCCTAGATAATCAACTCAGCAGCCCAAAGTTGTTGGAACATAAGAAGGTTATTGGAAAGCATGATGGATGACTCTTGGAGATGGATGTGTCCCATTGGAGAGGTCACATCCAGGGGGTGGGGGAAAGACCAGGATCAAGGGGCAAATGTATGATGTGATTTAGTACCAGCTGCACCCAGCCATGAACCAACATGACAATTTCTAATAAACCAATGTACTTTTTCTGAGATGCGGCTAGAGACTTTTGCTTTGAATGAGTGGGATTTGTTGGAGCCCTGACACTACTTTCTGCTGGTTATTTATCTTCTTGGGCTCTTCTTATATTATTAATATATTATTACATATATAATATTATGATATTATTATTAAGCCACCTTTTTTTAAAAAAAGGGAAAAACTCAATGGAGGTGTGGCATTCATACAAATTAAATGTTGTAGTTAATTTTGGATTTCTGAGTCTATTAGAAATGACAGTATAATGAACTAGTTAATATGCTCCCCTTGTTAATATTTCTAAGGTAATTTTAATAATGCAATATGTCAATGCAAAACATTTCTAAAAATCCCATGCTCACTGCTTTCAAGTGTCTGGCTTTGTACAGGGCTGTACTTTCACAAATGATTCAAAAGCATATGATCATAGCATGTCTGCTTTTTATTTGTTTACTGCAAAAGATAAATTGCTGCTGTTTTAAGAATTGCATTAGAGAGACACTGCTTTAATGAGTTGACTTACTAAAGCAGCAGTATCTTTCTCAAGCTCACAAGGGAGCTTTAAAAAGGATACATGTACTTAAATAAATGTAATAAAGCATAATGCAATCAAGCTCATGAATTGTCCAAAGCAGTTTGTTTATCTTGATAGGTCTTCCAGTATTTCCATATTCTATTGTGCTTAATTATGTAGGGACAATAACTAGTTTTGATTAATAAGCATTAGATCTCCATTTGCAGTGAATATGCTATTATATTGTTTGGATCATTTAGAAATTGGTGAAGAACATCAAAGCTTCACAATGGAAAAGACTGTGAATCAATAGGAGCAGCTGTTTTCTGAGTCTGTCCGGGACTGTTCAAGAAGCATCAGAGAAGGCATCAGGCAATGTAAAAGGTTAATGATTACACTGCAATCAGCTGAATTTAATGTCAAGAAGGAATTGCTAAACAGGATGTTAATTGGATAACATGTGAACTTCAATTAGGAATATTTACAATCTGTGGAATAGAATTAGTTTGACATGTAGCTAAACATTAACTTGTTCACCCAGCTCTCCTGCCCATTTGTTAGGTAGAAAGAAAACTGTTGCAAAATACCTAAACAGTGATGGTTTTTGATGCCACTGAAAGCTCAGGAGACATTCATGCAAACGTATGTTGCAGTAGCTCAACTGAGTCCAAGTTTTGGAACATTTAAAAACCATCTTATACCAGATTTCTGAATTTTAGGATCTCATCAGTACATTCAAACATTGCTTTCTTGGATTCTAATTTGCCAGGCATGCTATTTTGAATAGTACCCAAATAACAATTATCAAGTGGGAAATTCTCCATATTTATGATAGCCATGGGTAGAACTGAAATATATATTCAGATTTCTGGGAGCTCTTTTCGAGGCGATGTAGAAATTGGCTACAGGAAAAAGGGAAGGGTAGAAATTCACTTGCTGAAATGATATAGGGCAGGGGTGTCAAACTCACATTATCACGGTCGCATCGCCTGACATATTGGGACTTTTTTCCCATTTGCTAAAACAGGCATAGATATGGCCAGCGTGTGATGCAACCAGCCCATAGGCTGGGAGTTTGACAGCCTTGGTGTAAGGTCTCCTGCTTGAACAGGATGGACTGGAAGATCTCCATGGTTCCTTCCAGTTCTATTTTGATTGATTGATTGATTGATTGATTGATTGAAATCATTCCTCAGAAAGGGATACTTATTGATACAAGCAATGTTGGCTTTTATCCTTTATGATTTTCCAATATATTTTCTGAACAAGAATGGTACCATGGAAGCTAGCTCAATTATACTGATTCCTGAAAGCACCTTAATCTTTGATGCTTTATTGATGGAATTTGAAACAAGTATGAACCACTCCTCATTCTTATTTACCAAGAGAATTACCTGTATAAGTTTGGAATACTCATACAATTCCTTGTTACAATCTTCTTGATTTCATATAATCAGAGTTAGATTCCCAGAAAAACAAAGAAGCCAGTTAATAATTGGAATATGTAGACAGGGAAAGAGTATCTCACTATTCAGCATTTCTCATCCTATTTGAAATAATGCTTATCACCCTTATGTAGTATTAACTGTAGCTACCTTCCTTGCCCCATTCTTCAACCAGGAAGAAAGAAACAATACCAAAACAGAATTAATTGGAAAACACAATGATAGTTTAAAGCCAATAGTTAACAGATCCAACAAACAAACAAACTGCTTTAGCAGCTACAGTATTTCATCTCGAGGAGTTTTGTTTGGTCATAAATTTAGACATAGATAAACTATCGTGGACTTCCATAGTAAAAAAAAAGAAGGGTTCCAGAGATGGTATTTGGCAGATTCTGACCAGTTCTGGTAGTGGAAATTTTGAATAGTTCAGAATACCATCTCTGACTGGCCTTGCTCCCATCTATTCTCTGCCTCCCGACTCCCAACTGATCAGCTGGTCTTCTTTTATTGCCCTGCATAGGAGAGCAGAGCTGGAAAGCAGGTTAGTGGAGTGGAGAGAGGATGGAGATTTTACAGTATCCTTTCCCTGGAGTGGGGTGGAAATGGGGATTTTACACTATCCTTCCCCTGCCATGCCCACCAAGCCACACCATGCCCACCAAGCCCACAGAACCAATAGTTTAAAAACATTGAATCCCATCACTGAAGGGTTCAGTTTGGAAGTCAATTGTCTGTGAAAGTTATTTATCCAGGGCCTCTGAATTTGCCTTGCCAGGCGTTCCTGTTAAAGCTAAGTAGGTACAATCTTATAAAGAGCTAGGTGAGCCTTACAAAAGTCTTAGCTGTTTTACCAATTTGAAGAAAGATATTTTGTTAGTTCTCTCCAAAATTGTGCAATTTTGTGAAAATCTTTTTTGGAATGCTATGTGTAGTCCTACTTAATACCTCTGGCTGCTTAGCTGATATCACATTAGTCTCTAGCTTAAAATACTTCTGGGAATATTATTTTCTTCACAATACTTTATTTTATATACTCTCATCTTTAAATGTCATTTTGTGGAATATTACCAAATTTCAGGAACTGCTAGGCAATAAATAATAGTAAAGTTAGAAAATAGTATTGTACTACTTCTATAGTAATTATCTCAGTCGATGGCAGTACCTAACTTATCTTGTCTAAGTTCAAAGCTAAAGGCCCTGTCACACTGCCCAACGGATGCAAAACTCTCACGCCCAACGGATTGCAAAAACATTTGTAAAAAGGGACACAGCAGACGAGAAAAATGGTCCATCGTTGTTATCTGCCTCTCAAAAGGGCAAAATTTGCATAACCAGAGCAGATAACACGAAAAGAACGGTCGGGGGGAGGACGCAGAGTGGGATGGAAAGTGGATGCAGAGCGGATGCATAGGGGATGCGAAAGGATGCAGAGCGGATGCAGAGCGATGCGTAGAGGATGCAAGCAGATGCGTAAGGATGCAGAACGGATGCAGAAGGGCATGCGTAGCAGATGATGCAGATGCGATTTGCGTCCGCTTTCATCCTTTCTCCGTCCGCTGCTACTAACATGAGCATCCGTCTCCGCTTCCTCCCTGCATCCGTTTACCATTGGAACGGATTGATATGCGGATGGTGCAGCGGTGCCTAGCGGTATAGCAGATGCGTAAGGATGCGAATGGATGTCCCCGTATGCGAAGAGGAGAAACGGATGCATTGGATACAATTTTCTGCTCAAAAGTTCTTGAGCAGCTCAAAACCTTCTGAGCGGATGAAATGTCAATAGACGGATGCTGACGGATAGAGAGAAGCAAAACGGAGGCAAGTGAGTACAGAATGGGCATGCGTTAACCAATGGATGGCAAGTGTTTTTCTCCGTTTTACATCCTTTTCCATCCGTTGGTCCAGTGTGGACAGGGCTTAAGCAGGGTCAGATCTGATTCATGTTTGGATGGAAGACTACCAGACAACACCAGATATAAATGTTGTGTTCCGCGAGAATGAGACCGGAGACCAGCCTAACTTCAAGTTTTTTATTTGCTTCAGAAAGTCCATCTCACAGGAGCCGCGGCAGCTCTTTTTATAGAGTGCTTGCGCTAGTGTCCAATGACGGCTCTTGTTTTTCCCGCCACTTGAATTGGGCTAATCTATCCATGCTATTATTGGTCATCAGCGTTGAGTAAGGAGCCAATCAGCTTCCAGTACTTCTTAGACAATAGGAATAGCGGTATTTGTAGTATTGTTAATATGAACACCCCTCCCTCTTGGTTAGGTCCTACCTTACGTAGTCACGTAAGTAGGCGGGGCTTTTAGGTTGCTAGTTGACCTGCGCAGTTTAGTTGTGTTGTCGTCTTCGGCAGCTTCAACGGGATCGCTGTCCTCCTGTCCTTCTCTGTGGAACCTCTGGAAGGTGGAGTCAGCCATGCGCTCCCGGTGCGGCCTACTCAGACTGGTAGAGTCGGCTTGCTGCTCCCTTCTGGAGCGGCTTCTAGGTTTTTCTGTGCCTCCTGCTCCTCTTCGCCAAAGACTTCTGCAGGTAGTCGTTGTTTCTGTCTGAATTTATTTGGAATGTTGTTTATTGTGTAATATTTTGATTATGTGGGGTTCTTGTTCTGACGGAGGGTTTCCCCCTCCCCCCTTATTTGTGTTTGAGGGTCTCTCCCCTCTCTGGTTGGTCTATAATATAGATAAGATAAGTTAGATAAATAAGATAAGATATAGATAAATGTTAATAACTGCTTCTGTGGTTGTAGAGTTCATGATGCTTACTTCTAGCAATTGAGTAAGCATCTACTGTAGTTAAAATGTATGTCCTTTTGTTGGCCCGCTAAATCTATGTGGATTCTTGACCGGCCCCCTCGGTGTCTCCAGTCTAGTTATAGGCACTGAAGGGCGTGCAGGGTTGGGATCTTTGCATTTCCTGCAGGTTCAACCCATTTCTCAATATCCATATCCATCCTGGCCACCATACATAGTCCTGGCCAGGGATTTCATTTGTACAATGCCCGGGTGTCCTTCATGTAACTATCTTAGTACTTGTTCTTGTAATGGTTCCGGATTACCACCCGATCCCCATAAGATTGCAACCTTCTTAAAATGACAGTTCAGTATTAAAAGCCATAGTTTGCTTTTAAAAAAGCAAAATTATAAAAGCATAAAGCATAGACAGTTTGCCTATGCTTGATGGTTTAACTTTAGAGGTCTTAGTGTCTCATTTCCAGCACTTTTCTACCCAGGTTTTAAACTTGTGACAAATTTTGTCTCTGTTTTATTCTCGCAATGTCTGCTCGTTGTGGACTAGTTGACGATGTCTCAATCTGGTTTATGGTGGATGTGGTTTGACGGGTGCGGGTCGTTTCCCAGTTCGGTAGGGAGAGTACGCTAACGATCGGTGTGGGAAATGTCTTTGCCCGGATCGTGTGGATCAGTTGTATAATTGTTAGCTGCAAGGACTTGGACACCTTGTCATTCATGGGTAGTTATTTGGCGGTGCCCTGTTCCCTGCTATAGTAATTCCAATAGAGGTTTGTGGTCTGTAATAAGGGTAAAGTCTACCGATTAAAGTTAATCATGGAACTGTTTGACACAAGGATATTGCTCTAATGCCTCTCTGCTCCAATGTGACTGTAGTTCCATTCCAGTTTTTGATAGTGTTGTGGAGTTTAGAAACGCGATTGGTGTTCTCTCTGTCAGACAGAATGTGGGTCATACCAGCTCCAATGCCGAAATGGTACACGTTCGCAGGTGACTGGCAACAGTAGTGTCTCACTGTATTTTGTATTAATTACGACGTGGATGTGATTTAAGTCTTTTCACCTCCGAACGCTTCTCTTACATCGTCTCCAGTTCCAGGTGGCGCCTTGTCTATTAGCCTATTCTGTTCCACGATCGTTGCCTTCTTGGCAGAAAATGTTGTAAAAAATTTATAAAAGTCCCAAGAATGCTTGCAATCTTTACTATGTTTTTTTTGTTAGGTGGATTCTTTTATTGCTTTAATTTTTTTCTCTGTGGGGTGGATGCCCTCTTTTATCGATTTGATACCCAGGAACTTCAATTTTGAGGTGGCTAGATTTGCATTTCCCCTTTTTTGACCCTGAGTCCCGCCTTCTGGACCTTTGTGGGACTCCTCTGAAATGGGGCTTTAGTGGCTCATGCTCGCTGGTAACACCAGCATTGTCATCAAAGTATGGGGACTACTCCTTTTATCCCCTAGTAATACTTGCTCCATTAGGCTCTTGGAACACTCCTTGGGCCACGCTGACTCCAATTGCAGTCTTTTGCATTAAGGCTCGCCTATGAGTCACATATTTGCGCCTCTTGCTGTCTGGTCAAACTAGTAATTGGTTGGTTGCGTGGCCAAGGTCGAAGCTTTGCGAAACATTGCCTCTCCCCATAGGTGTTAGTAGGTGTTGTACACTGGACAGGATATGTACTTTGCTGTAGCTTGATGTTCTAGGGTGCTTATAGTATAACAGATTCTGCACAGACCTCAGGCTTACCACTGGAGTCAGATGGGGTTTCGATTTGGTATGTGGTCAGTTGGTTCCAAGATCGCCTTGTCTATTAGTTTGTTTGCTCCTCATCATCTTCATTTTAGTTGCCGAAGGGGACTCCTTGCTCATTTTAGCGAACAGGCTATTTGGATCTAAAATTAATGACTAGGACCCTCGGTACTTGCCTAATTTTCCCATCTCGAAGGACAGTCTTGACTCCTCAATTTAGGTTTCTCCTCCCAGCTCTGTTCTCAGCGATTGCTGTTAATCGGCGGTACACCAATCCTAGAGGTTTTGAACATTGAGTCCAACAGGCTTGGGCTGGTTTCTGTCTTTACGATGGTTAGAGTGCAAGATTTTCTTATTTCTTTGAAAAGTTATTTGGAAATGTCCGAGTCCGAATTACCGTGTTCCATTTCCTTCGTAGTCCTTTAGTACTAGCGATTGGTATGTTCTAGTTCAGTTCTGCGCCCAAGGTGGCAGTACGGGTGGTGGTCTCCGCTGCACCCGGTGCACTGAAATCCTGACTTACAACTTTCTTCAGCTGTGTTTTGGTTCGCATGGAGTCTGTGGTCTCCTCATCATCTCATCACTCAATTTCGGGACGTCACTATCTGATAGTGTCGTTGGTGGTCTTGTGTGCACCTCTCTGCCTTTTTTTCTGTGCTTTGGGCTCATTCAGCCAGTGTTTGGGATTCTGTGCATTCATCTACTGCATTTTTTCGCTAGATTTTTTCATTGCGTTCCACGTGCCAGTGGCTTCAACAAAAGCCTTCAATGACTGTAATCTTTGGTCGGGTTTACAGGTTGGCTTGTAGGGGGAGGTCCTCAGTCAAGGACCACCACTGATCCCTCAGCTTCTCATGGTTAGGAATTTGCATGGCCCCCTTCCAATGTCCCTCCATGAGAGTCTTGACGAAATCTGCGATGCTCTCATTCTCTCTGGTCTCGTTTGTAAAATCGTGCTGCCGAATAAGCTGAGACGGTCGTGCGTAGTGTAGCTTCAGCAGCTTTTCTAGATCTGGCCAGGCCATCTGTTACATCTTCTGGGTTTTGCTAGCGTCTTGCCATTCTTAAACACTAGTGGGAGCCCACAGTGCATCAGGAACACGGCTCTTTTTCGGTTGTCTGAGATTCCTTGCAAATCGTTGCTTTCCAGGAACATGAGAAATTTATCAATGTAGGATTCCCAGTCCTCTGTTGCTTGGTTGAATGGTGCGGGTGGCAAGTTGGTTCTGGCCATTTTGTCTGCTTGGTTCTCGATGCCACGTGCTCGACTGGTCTCCTCTCTCAGGATCCCACCTTCATCGCCAGTGTAGTGTTCGCGAAGAATGAGACCGGAGACCAGTGTAACTTCAGCTCTTTTATTTAGTTCAGAAAGTCCGTCTCAACCAGGAGCTGCGGCAGCTCTTTTTATAGAGAGGCTGCTCGCAGCTAGTGGCCAATGACGGCTACTTGATTTTTCCTACCGCTGAGCTGGCCAATCATGGGTTAGCTATTATTGGCCAATCAGCATCGAGTAGGGAGCCAATCAGCTTCCAGTATTTCTTAACCAATAGGAATAGGCTATTTGGAGTATGTTAATATGGAACAATAAACTAGCCTGGAAAGTGAACCTCCTAGAGGCAACACCAAACTAAATCAATAATGTTCTCAAAGAACCAGCATTATCTTCCTCAAGAAGTCACAAACAGTTGAGTTTGGCTTTAAAAAGTAGCTTTACTTTCTATATATAGCAATAATCACTTGCATGATTATCTCTATAAGTGATAGAAACCCGACCAGTGATTATCATGAAACCTTCTTGAAGTTCTATTTAGAGAAAGATTTGAACTAAGCTTCTCCTAGACAATCTTTCCAAATAGAAATAATAAAATGTGAGTTCATATTAGCCCTATTAATATTATAGAACCTGAAAATAACCAAGAGAACTCAGGGAGGCAATTATCATGTAACATTTTAATTTAATGAAAACATTTTTTTTTCTCTTAAAGAAGCTATTCCTGCCAAACCTAACTGAAAATTCATGGTGGAGATAGTCCATAAATTAAATAATAATACCATTTAGTCCTGCTATTGAAATGGAAAGATGACTTGGATTTTATTACTTTTTCCACTAAAAAAGTGTTTCCATGAATTGTGCTTCATTTCTACTCAAAGACTATGCTATATATGACAGTTGAATTATTTGATATTTGGAATATATATAATGATTCGATGAATCATTTGGCGTTTGAGGAAATGTAATAACAATGGTTTCTCAATATGTACACTGATCATAGGTGTTTTAGTTTAGTTCTTACAATTTCTGATAGAAGGGAAAAACCCACAACAGAGTCAGTATTTTAGTACAGGGGAAAAGCCATATATTTTCAGGAATTACTATTTACCTGACAACTGCCTCTTTTTCCCAAGGTGAGATACCTCCCCTTACTTTTTCAAGGACAAGAATGGAATAGAGGGAGTGCAGATGGATCTCCCTGGACTTAATTTACTGTTAAGATAATCCATTTTTCTCCCAGATGACATCCAGCTGCTTTCCTGAACAGAAGCCAAGTGTAATAGATAGGAATGGGCAATCCATAAAGGGGTCTTCTCATACTCAACAAATGCAGCATGAATGCCAGTACTGAATTTCTGAATTAGGCCTGAAGACTTTGCTGCTGCTTTTTTTTTTTTTTTAACCAAAGGAATTGGCATGCTGAGGAAATTGTTTTTAAATCAAAATGTTTGAAATGAGATTCAAGCACAGTGTTTCCAAAGCAGATGATATGTTGCATTATCTGAAGGTAGAAAGGTCTTGTTCACTTTAATAGACATGGAATAGAAGATTTTTTACAGTTATTCTTTTTAAAAAACCTACATTCACACTGCTGCATTCTGTACCTAACAGACTGTTTTTAAAGGCAGCTCCTTGTAGAGAGCATTACAATAATTTAAATTGTTGGTAATGATAATAGGAGTCACTTTCTCAAGGTCTCTGTCTCAGAAAAGGTCACAACTGATCAAATGGCTTTCTACAGCTCTAGCAGGAACTTTGAGTTCATGGGGACCCTCAAATAATTGACAAGGGCAATGCCTCCTTACCCAGAGTAACCACAGAGGTCAAAAAATAATCCTGATATGCAAACACTTCTTTCTTGCTTGGTTTCAGTTCCATCCTCTTCTCCCTGTCCCAATCTATCAATTACCAAACATCAAGACAGTATTTTGGTAAAATTCACAGTAATAATACAGTCATGATATGAAGCTGGGTATCATCAGCAACTGAAACTTATAGGTGATGCTCATACATCATCTATACAGCTTCATAAAGACATAATTTGTACTTTGAATATCCACAGCTTCATAAAGTCCCATGACAGATCTCCATATTAAAGTCCTTATCCCCACCTATGTTTAACTCTTTTAAAAGATCTTCACATGAAGGTTTTTTGGTGGGTTATGGGAAAGTCCAGCCCATGTGAGATCAATCAGAAATTAGAAATCAAATATAAAGAAGTATATGTCATGCATGCAATACAACTACATTGTTTTTATTTTGAAGACAACTGATATTTTTTCCAATATACATATGTGCATGTTGTGTGCCTACTTTTGTGGCCACCAGCAGCCACTGGAGCTGGTAGCAGATTTGGACAGTGAGGAGGTTGGGGAGGAATGTGGACCAGTACTGGAGTCTGGGGAAGGCTCTGGTGAGTGCTTTGTGTTAGAGGCTGAGATGGGGCCATGGCCATCTGACATTTATCAGCTGCCTTCAAAGTGCGACATCAGTGAGCAGAAGAACACCTGGAGCCTGTTCCCAATATGTGCATGCACAGAGTTGCCAGGAGAAGGGAACTAAGGAACAAGGGTTGACTCAGGAGTAAAGCCACAGGTGGATGGTGAATGGCCCCTCCCCATAGAGAATAAAGAGGAGCAAAAGGGGAGTGGTGTTTGCAGGAGACAATTAGTTCAATTCATTAGGGTGAAGATCTGTTCCTGACTTCTTGCCGAGTATTGTCTGCTACAGAGTGATGTTTGGAAGATATTGCCCTGGCAGCTCTCCAAGCCTGATAAAAGTCTGTAATTATGAAATCTCTTTAAAGACTGTTGGCCCGGACTTTGCTGGAGAGGAATTCACTTTAAACTAAATAAAGGGATTTTATCAGGATGAGGAGTTGGCTTCATGCTTTTGGGAAGCCGAGGTCAGAACACCTACACACCTTCACAGCTCTATTGATTCTACCCTCCAAAACAGCCCCAATTTTTAATGTGGCTCCTTGGGAAAATTAATTATCCATCCCTAACTTAAGATACAAATTAAAAATGTGTTATAGTTATGCTTTTCTTCTTGCATCACAACTTAGCTGCAGGAAAGAATCCAAAGTGTTTTGGATAGAGATCTGTAACAGTCCTAGCCATTCCCACATCAAATGATGCCCTTCTGTGAAACAAGTTCACACATTTACCATGGTTAAAAGAGAGCATGGTAGCTTAAAGCCCATGTCACACCGCCCAACGGATGCAAAAAGGACACAGCAGACGAGCAAAATGTTCCATCCGTTGTGTATTCACTCTCAAAAGGGGCAAAAATTTGCATAAACCAGAGCGGAAACACAGACGCGGGGAGGACGCAGGGCGGATTGCAGAGCGGATGCGGAACGGAAGCCCAGCGGATTGAAGCGGATGGGAGCAGATGGCGCATCCGCAGGGGCTCCGGGGGGCCTCAGCAAAGCGGATGCGGAACGGATAATAAGCGGATGCACAGCGATGCACAGCGGGGATGAAGCGGATGAAGAGCGGATGCACAGCGATGCACAGTGGATGCACAGCGGAGCCTAATGGATGCCTGGCGTTAATTGGCTCATTGCAGGGAGGATGCATTGCGTCAGCCCCGCGGAATATAACGGAGCAGCTCAGAAGCAGGTCGCCATTTCAGAGGAAAGACCTGCTGCCCGGATGGATTGGCTGCCTTGCCTGCCCTGCCTGCATGTCTGCCTGCCAGCCTTGCTGCCAGCCTCCCTGCCAGCCTCCCTGCCAGCCTTGGTGCCAGCCTCCCTGCCAGTCTTGCTGCAAGCCCTCCCTGCTAGCCTTGGTGCCAGCCTGCCTGCAAGCCTTGCTGCAGCCTTGCTGCCTGCCAGCCTTGCTGCCTGCCTTCCTGCCAGCCTTGGTTCATGTCTGCCTGCAGCCTTGGTGCCTGCCTGCCTGCCAGCCTTCCTGCCAGCCTTGTGCCGTCTTCCTTGCCAGCCTTGGCCTGCCTTGGTGCCAGGGCCTTCCTGCCAGCCTTGGTGCCTGCCTGCCTGCAAGCCTTCCTTGCCAGCCTTCCTGGCAGCCTTCCTTCCAGCCTTGCTTGTCTGCCGCCTGCCAGCCTTCCTGCCTGCCAGCTTGCCAGCCTTCCTGCAAGCCTTGGGGCCTGCCTTCCTGCCAGCCTTTCTGCCAGCCTTGGTTCCTGCCAGCCTCCCTGCCAGCCAGCAACCCCACAACCATGCGGAAGCACAGCAAGCCTCAGCCATCTGCTGCCAGCCCTGGCAAGAGGGACAGGGCTACCATCCCGCCCCCTGGCCCTCACTCTGATTCTCCTGGGGCTTCTGCAGCACAGGCTCGCTCTTCTGGTGCTGGCTCTTCTGCTGCTTCTGGTTCTGGAGGAACTGATGACAAGCACTCCAGCACAGGCCACCTCCACAGCACCTGGACCCTTCACCCCTGAGACTGAGCGACCAAGAGGAGTGGCAGAGTTCTCATTTTTGTTTTATAGCTTCTTGTTAATAAAGGTCTCTTTTTGATTCATACACTTTGCTTCATATCTTTTTTTAATAACGTTCTTGGTGGAAACTTTTAGAAAATGGTTTAAGCCTTTGCATGCTTGTGGGGATGGGTGTAAGATAGCAGTGGGATGGGCAGGGATACCTTTGGGATGGGTATAGCTGTGGATAGATAAACCTCCAGTGCAAGCATAGTGGGACTGTATGGTCCACCCTCCCAGCTGCCCACACCTTTGGCCCTTTATTACAATAATAATCTAATAATCATCCACACATGTCAACACAAAACACAACTCTTTATTAAACACCCTGTTCATTGTAGGCCCACCCAAATACATGGCCCATCTTATCCGTTGTGATGAGACAGGGCTGAAGGAAGCATCCATTAAGCATCTACCATCCTGTCTTGCCACTCCACTGCTCCAGCTGGGGAGTTGCACCAAGCATCTTCAGGAGGTTGCGCTTGCTTCTTCCCTTCACGTGAGTCTCTGTTGCGGCCTTGCACATCCTCAGTGTCTATCAGGTTTCGCCCTTTGCCTCCATTCCCCAGGCTCCATGTCCCCATTGCCTTGCTGATGGTCCACAAGCCTGTCCTGTAAACACTGGGTAGCGGTGTGTGCATGAGATTGTGCGGATGCAGCAAGCTTCCATGATCCTCCTCACGTCTCTGGGGCTATGCTGCATGTTTGTGAGAAGTACCTGGAACCTGTTGGCCAGGATGCCAAAGGCATTCTCCACCACCCGCCTTGCCCTGGACAGCCTGTAGTTGAAGATCCTCCTTTTACGGGTGAGGCGTCTGGAGGTGTAGGGCTTCACGAGGTAGGTTTGTGAGGGAGAAGGCCGTCATCCCCACGATGAAAGTAGGGCACATCTGGCGTGTTGTTGGGCAGCGGGTCTGGATCTGGGAAGCCCACGATGAGGTTGCGTTCCAGCCCCTCCTCCGAGGACACTGCCATTGTATACCTGGGCATCTGAAGATGAGGCCGTTGCCTGAAGCATCGATATACATGAACTTGTAGTCAACATCGACCATGGCGAAGAGGACGATGCTGAAAAGCCCTTGGAGTTGAAATAAGTGGATCCTGAGTTGGTTGGAGATTTGCAGGCCATGTGCTTGCCATCTATTGGCTCCAACGGCGTGGGGGAAGTTCCACTTCTGATACCACTGCTCTGCAACTTTTCTTCCAGCCTTCTTCAGTGGGGGGTACTGGAGGAAGCTCCTCCTTGCATTCTTCGATGATGGCCTGCAACCACTTCTCTGACCACAATGCTGATGGTGTTGGATGGCACCCTCCCAGCCGTACTGCATGCTCCTGTAGGTGGTCCCGGAGGCCAGGTGGCACAGAGTGAGTGCCACCTTGAGCCCAGGTTCCAGGCTGGGTGGAAGCTGGTGCTCTGCTTTGTCAACCTGGGTGTCAGGGCGCTGCACAACTTCGTAAAACATGGCTGGAGGCATCCTCATGAAGTTCTGGAACACCCGCAGTGTCTTAATTCCTGAGCTCCACCATCAGCTTGTTGTACAGTCCGTCCTCTGCTCTTCTGGTGAACCATCTTCGGACCCAGACTCTTTTTGACTGCCTCTTTTTCTTCGCAGTAAGAGTTCACAGAGCCTGCAGATGGCTTCGCTCTCGTTGCAGAGCGATGGTGGGCTGCTGAAAGGACTTTGTTACAATCCACGGTGGACATGACTGGATGCTGTGGAAGAGGAAGAGTCAGATGAAGGCTGCAGAGGTCTGCACAGCTGGGCTGCTGGGCTGAAAGGGAGATGCAGATTGAGTTGCTCCCCCTTTTTATAGGAAATATAGGTTTTCCGCTAGGCACCTCTAAGGATCCTCTAGGCATCCTCTAGACATCCCAATATTCGAGATAGGTCCCCTCTGCGCAATGTTTTTTCCATTTTAAATGCTTTGTTTCTGTGCTGCAGCCGTTTTGCATCCATTCTGCGTCTGTTCCGCTTCCTCCCTGCGTCCAGCGGATGAGAGTTTGCGCGGATGCGTAGCGGATGCCTCGCGGATATAGTTGATGCATAAAGGATGCGTAGCGGATGCAGAACGGACGAACTGGATACATTTTCCGCGCAAAAGTTTTGGGCAGCCCAAAACTTTTGGAGTGGATGAAACATCCATAAACGGATGCTTGGACGGATAGAGAGGAAGCCAAACGGAGGCAGTGAGTACATCGCGTTTTCCAACGGATGGCAAGCTTTTTTGTCCGTTTTATATCCTCTTTGCATCCGTTGGTTTGGTGTGACATGGGCTTTACTTTCAAATTCCATATTACAATTGCTCTGAGTCATCCCTGACTGTGCAAAGAGCCAAAGTATCATATTTAAGGCTACTTCAATATCTCATGTGATTTTTTTAAAAATTGGTCTAACTAATCAAAGTGAAATATGTAGCATGGAAAGAGAGAGATTCTGAATCTGACTTCTGCATCAAAGCATGCAGTTCGTATGATTGGAACAACATTCAAAGAAACATTGTCAGTGCTACACAATAAACAAATACTATTCAATTTAGACAGAGAAGCAAATACATATACTTTTTAAAAAAAAGATATACACACTGTAATTTCCACTTAGATATATACATAGTTTTTTTATTTAAAGATAATGTCAATAAAGCAAAAGTTTGTTCATGGTTAAGCATTGTACAAACTTTTTGACTCATCATAGATATTTTTATTTTTCATTGTCAATATTCTTATTATGATGGATACAATAGCTTTTCTTTGCTAACTCAGTTTGGTTATATAAAAACAGACACTACTAAAGAGATTTTCACTGACTTTTACAGAAGCACCCTAGGGAAAATATGCTGACTGAAATGCAACCATATCTTGATAGTTCAATTTATTACTGTCCAAATTGCCAGTATTCTTCAAGGTTCAATTTACTATTATCAAAACACTAGTGTACCTTGGATATGCTAAGAACTATAAAGTTGTTTCAAATTTCCCATTAGCTAGTAAACAATAGACATGAAATAAGAACTCAGTATTCATGGAAATGTTATTTGAGGAATAAAAATGGAGATCAAAAGTTTTCAGAAATTTAAGTCTCTTTTTTAAAAAAAAAACGTATAAGCTACCTTTCAAAGGAACCATGGGGAAGGGCTGTGCATAGTTCCTGATGGCTACCTAGTGACCCTTTAGAAGCTTGTTGCCTGCTTGGACAAAACTTGATATATAGTAATGTTATGTTGGAATGACCATGCAAGACAGGAGGAAGAACCACAATTTAGACAATGGTCTCATGAGTGACCGCCGAGACCAAGAGATGAGGAGTGGCAAAAGTGACTCAGAAGGAACCTCCCCTATTTTCAGGAGAGAAAAAGTGTGTGTTTCACATATGTACGATTCTGTTAATGTAGCTGCACAATAAAGATAACACTAGTACTTCTGGTTATGCTTATTACTTGGACTAACTCTCAAGGATCAACTCACATACCTATTCAAAAGGGCATGTAGGTTCAAATTCAATCTTTTTGGTTGAACAAGGCCATTATGGTTGTGACTTCTATTGATGCAGTAGGTCTAACAAATAATGCAAAGGGTTGTTTGGGACCTCCTTTCTCTGCTGAATTTATTTATTTTTTTTGAAATGGTGTGAAAATGTATTTATTTGCTATATGCCTCCCATTTCATAAAAGCATAATTCTACATATAAAATGATGTGTAACTTTTTATCAAATAACCAGTTAAACAGCAGTAGTGCTTTAGATGTTCAGAGCTGAAAAAAATCTATTGCAAGAACTTGTCACTAGATGGTCTTATTTTGCCAATCAGTTTTTAAAAAAGAGAAGATACTATTCAACTATAATAAACAAGGACATGACAAAAGAGCAACAATGGTACGTTGAAATATCTGCAATAAATACCACTAGCCTGCAAGCAAGAGTGAGATCATAAAACAGACAAAAAAAAAAAATAGAAGTTGAAATGTTCTGGGACTTTTATAATTCAAGGAGACAAGCATCTGCCACACTGGACTTAATAGCTATTGATTAGAAAGAAAAAAAGGCGAGATAGTGAACGCTGGAATATCTAAAGGCAGCAGAATAGAAGCAAAAGAAAATCAGAAAGTGCACAAAAATATGTTATTTTACAATTAAGATAAAAGCGGCATCTACAAAGGAGGAAATTGATACTGCACATTCCATCATTGTGCAAATGATAATTATGGATTATATATTATTTGCTTCATAAAGCAAATGACACAAAGTGTGTCATTTCCTTCAGTGTTTTGATAACTTTAAGATGTGTGTACCTCAACTCCCATAATTCCCCAGACAAGACTTATGGATTATCATATACAGTCCAATGACTCCAAAATCTATTACTTCCCCCAATAGTTCAAAGCAGTGGTGGGATTCAAATTTTTTAACTACAGCTTCTGTGGGTGTGGCTTGGTGGGCATGGCAGGGAAGGGATTCTGTAAAATCTCCAGTCAAAGGTGGTATTTGCAGGTTCTCTGAACTACTCAAAATTTTCGCTACCAGTTCTCCAGAACTGGTCAGAACCTGCTGAATACCACCTCTGGTTCAAAGAATGAATCATCTTTTTCTGAACCTGAACTCATACATGCTATAAACAAAGATATTATAATTTCTTTATTAAGTATGAATCATACCAAATAGAATCTCTTCCTGAGTGCTTTGATATTAATAGTATGAAAAGCTGTTTCTTAATAACTTTAAAAAACTCAGAAAATAGTAAGATGTGGCTTATAGTTTCTTCACACTATTCAAGGCACATCAAACCCTGTCTATTTTTTCTAAAACTGAATGTGGAATAAATCATAACAGGTCATAGTAAAAGATTTATGGTAATTAACAGTAATCTAGTTATCCAGGTAAGTGGTAGCTGTTTTTTGTTTCAGAGGCTTGAGGAGGTGAATATGATGGTTAGCTACTGCAGAAATATTTTGATATACAATACCTGTTGTTCTCTGTTTTCCTCTATCTTCAACCTTACTTTCGTTGAATTTCTGTAGTTCCTTGAGCTATAAACCAGTTTTGTGTGGTTTTGAACTAAGAACATATTACAAAGGGTTTTCAAATGAACCTGAAAATGTAGAACAATTACAAAAAAATCCCTTTGCCCTAAAGCAATGTATTCTTAAATTAAGAGCTAAAGACTATATTTTGGACTTAAGAGATGGCATTTTCCTTCCAAATAACTGATTGTTTACTGTATGTGCTATTAGGTTAGCACAGATTCTTAGTAAAAACACATATTTTTCCAGGGTGATCTCTGTCCCTCTATCATGTCATTGCCTCTATTATTAAGAATATCTACTTTAGCTCTGGTCAATTTTGTAATGCAAAAAAAAAAAAAAAAAAAAAAAAAACAAAAACCTGCAGAACTCCAGATTAAATACTTTTTTTCATGACTAAAATTCTTAACACCAAAAAAGGATGGTATGTTTTGATGTGGGGATATATAGCACTACATACATACATACATACATACATACATACATACATACATACATACATGGCAAGGAGTTAAGAAGGGGATGGTTACAATGATAAGATATATTATGTAGACTATTTCAAAATAAGAATGTAAAGTAATTGTTGTTGTTATGGTAAAGAAATTGTATTAACCACAAATATTATGCACAAGATATTTACAGTGTGTGCCCAGATGACATACTGTATAAAGAAAAGATGGAATGTCTGTAAAATAAAATTAAATTAAATTTTTTTTAAAAAGATCTGAAAAAAAATCTAGCTCACTTTACCTGAATTTGAAGAAAGGGTTCTCTCATAGATTTCAATTCAACAAAACATTGGATATTCAGAAAAAAATGTAATGACAATGACGATGATGATGAACAAACATTTATGCAACTAATATTTGCTTTTTATTTTTCTCCCTTATTAATTATATCTAAATTAATTTTATTAATTAGGTGATCTGATTAAAAAGGAATATGCAATACTGAACAGTTCTGGCAGTGTACAGTAAAACAAAAACAGAATAAAATTATAACATTAGATTAAACGTCTGGGAGAAGGAAAGGTTCTCTGAAACCAGGCTTCTCACATGAATCAACAACACAAGTTTCTTTAGCTCTTCTGGGAAAATATTTCAAAGTACCACAATACAATTGAAAGGAACAACTTTCAGTCATCAGACATTTCATATAAAATGGATATCTGAAGATGGTGTGAATCATGAACCATAACTAATAAATGATCATTGTTTCAACAGACAGCTTCTACTCAGCTGTACCTCTTAAGGCTGACTTCAGAAAATTCCAGTGGTTTCAATTCCATACACTCTTTGAATTAGGAAATTTAATCTCCTTTTCCAAATATCATCCATTACTTACAAGTGATACAAATATCACTTTTTCCTCCATCTTTAGAAAGATCTACACAATTTTTTAATGGATGCTAATCTGCCATAATGCATTACCTCTGAATAACAATGGGGGGGGGAGTGGAGTGGCATGACTGTGCTCTCATCCTGCTTCTAAACTTCTCTGTGGTGTCTTTTGGTCATTGCAGGAACAGAAAGAATATGCATTAGCTTAGCATTTCATCCAATCTACTAATGGCTCATTGTGTGTTCTTATTATGACCCTGAGGTGAGATAGAAATGGAAAGAGGAAACACAATTTAATCTTTATCATTCTTTCATCCACATGAGACAGGTAATGAATAAGAAAAAGATGCTGGAGGATTCAGTGCTATCTATTAAAATAAGTGCCAAGCAATTATTAAAAGCTTTCTGTTTCTCCAATTATTTTGGAGGACATTATATCCATTGGGTATGAGCCAATATTTCATTGTGCCAATGCAAGCAGAAACTACACAAAACATATCCACTTGTAGAAGAGACCAGATTGTCAGTAATTTTCAGTCCTTCTCCACCCCCAAGTACTGCCTGCTCTGTTGTTCGTGGAGTGTACTTAACTTGAAGCACAACAAGTATAGGCACTTGGACTAATTCAAGTAGATTTTTTGGGAACAATATAAAAGGGTTAGCTGTTGTGTTCTTTCAATACTGTTTTTTACAATTTTGTAATCTAGCCTACAATTCTAATATTTTCTTGTTTAACTCAAATTCCAGCACTGTGTCTGATTAGACTTAGCTTTCCAAGTTCAGCCCAGTTTGACTTCTACTTAGCTGGATGTCATGTTGCTGAAAGAACTTCTATTGTGTGAAAAATATTTTCAGAAGATATTGCCAAATAAAGAGGGGAAACTTGCAATAATTAATTATTACTTCCCTCCTTTCTGTTTGTAACATCTGCAGTTCTGGAAAATTTGACTTGTTTCCACACGTTGCTAATTATGTATAAAACTTCATAAAACTACACATAAAAAGAAAGAGTGCAGCCAGAAGGGAAACGATTAGAAAGATTAAGGCAAAAAGCTATTTACAAAGGCATAAAGAAAGCAATTCTTGAAGCAAAGAGGAAGCCAAGATTTCACCTGAATAGTAAAATGGTGAAAATCAAGCAGGTATTGTTTTTGCAAAGTATAAAAGCAAATGAAAACCTAACTGAATGACAGTGGAAGTTTTGTTTTGGGGCAATGGCACAGACTACAGCAAGGAAGACCTGAGATGGGTAGATGTTATCTGATGGTGTTAAAAGCATTGTTAAAGAAGAGTGCAAGCTGTTCCACCTAAAGCTATCTTTTGAATTGATTGATGATGGTTTTGTTAATGCTCATTGTGTTGAAGTGTTTTGGGGTTGCACCCAAGACTCTATCTCATTCTACTTCCACTTGCAGGTTTTTCTATTTTATGATTTTCTCCAGTTCTTTCTCTTCTCTTCTGCTGCCTCCAGGTATTGTAATATCCATTATTCAGACTTTTTTTGTTTTTCTTTTTAACAATTGTTAAGCCTGGAATGTCCTTCTCCTTTATTCTCCTCTATCTCCAAGTGCTGCAACATCCATTATGCAGATAATTTTGTCTTTCTTATCAACAATTGTTAAGTCTGAGTGTTATGTGTGGCAGATATTATTATTGCTACAATATTGTTATTATTATTTAAATTTATAGGCCACCTGGCTGTCTCTGAGCAATTTATAAATGAATTTTAAGATTAAAAACAGGACAGTAAAATCCACACAAAAAAAGCATATTTTAATTTAAATCATCCTATGTTCACAATAATTAGAATAGCACCTATTGTTGTGATATAGCAGCAAGTGTGTGAAATTGTATTTAACTCTCAAGTGGTTGCTCTGGCTTACAAAATGCCCCTTTACTGCTTTTCACTTTTAATTTTGTCTTAAAGAAATATTTTCCATTTTGGTGCCCGCTAAAATTTTGCACCCAAGGCTAGTGCATATTCATCCTTAGCCTAGAACTGGCCTGGGTATGCCAATCACTACTCACGCCATTATATTCTGGATCAGTTGAAGCTCCTGGATAATCAATCGAAGGAAAACTGGGATTTTTAGCAAAATCTGGCAGTAAGACCTACTTACTTGTCCTTCAATCACAACAGAAGAGCTTCCACCTAGAGCCTAAGAATAAATTATGGCTATATAATCTCTTGTAATCCCATTAAAAGAATCTAGTTGGCAATGCCTTCTTCCATTTTCAGAACCATGTAGCTAGCTCAGAGGATGGAACTAATGCAATTAGCTCCAGATAAGCTGGATGGGAATTTTTTGGTATCTGGGATCCCATCTCCAAGGCAATGGTGACATCAATGGCGAGGTGCGAGCAAGCGTGAATGCAGCCTGGATGTTTTGGTGAGAACTCCTTGGTGTATTATGTGACAGACAAATGCCAACCCATCTTAAATCTAAGATTTACAAGATAAGCATCCACCCTGTTGCACTGTATGGCAATGAATGCTGGGCAGCAAGAACAGGGACTGAAAGCTATCTCCATGCCATGGAAATGCGAATGCTCCATTGGATATCGGGCATCTCCCTTCTTGACCACATCACAAATGACACCATTCAACAACATTTTGGTGTTGAACCAATTAAAGAGAAGATGAGAGAAGGCCAACTCCACTGGTATGGACATGTCCAGAGAGCAGCGCCTTCCACCATTGCCAAGACTGCCTATCAACTAGAAGTCAATAGCCGGAGACTTTGCAGGCATCCAAAACAGAGATGGCAAGACACCATTAACAAAGATATGCAAGCCACGGCCCTGCACCCTGAAAGACACAGATGACCAAGCAAAGTGGCATTCAGTGATCTGAAAAGCATACCCTGCACGTTCAGGAATATGCTAGGAAGAAGAAGATGCAGCAGCTGGATGGGAATTCAAGTAAACACACCTTTCTTGTTTATCTTGAATACAGTATATAGTATCTTCTTAAAGTTTGACATTTTCCCCCTGACTAAACAAGAGTCCTATCTCATCCCACCACATATCAATTTGCAGAAGAATGAATTTAAAGAAATATATCTATATATATATATATTTCAGAATCTTGGCACAGGTTAGAATACTTGAGTCACTGGAATAGTTATCTGGTAGATATTTCTGAGATTCAACTGAGAATAATTATTCTTCATGTCCTCTTTATAGTTCTACTTGTATTGGTCTCAAAAGTTTAAGCCACCAGATTGACTGCACAATCTGGCTTCAGCTCTGCCAATAGTTTTGATTTTAATTGAAAAGAGTTGTATGAGGAAAGGAAACCTTTGTATTGCTCGACAAGGAGAGGGGGAATTTGTGGTGATCTATGTGTTGAGGGAGCCAGTGGTAGAATATGGAATCAGAGTTTCTCAATCAGGAATAAATGTCCACTTACACCTTTGGGAAGCGTCACAATTTTCACTTCCATTTATTTTTTAAAGAACACTTTAAAATTTCCTGCACAAAAAAAACAGTAACAGCCTTAAATTTCAGAAAATATTTTTCTTATTTCTTTCTACCACAAGAAAACACCCTATTATAGTTACTCTTCTTTGTGGACTGTGGGCAGCAAAATATATTTCAGCCAGTTACTTACTTTGACTATTAGATTGGGACAAATATCACAAGCATTTGTTGACAAATCGCATTATGGAATATATCTTTCAAAGTTGCATGTTAGATGATTATTTCTACATTGTGCTCTCTGAGTTTGGATATTTCCTTACAGACATTTAATTACCTGACGAGGTAACATCACCAGTGTGAGTGAGAATAGGGCTTTACTTCCTGCTCATGTGTAGTAGCTTACCTTGCCAGTGTTAGTGGGGTGTGTTTTTCTCCTTGAAAATTCCTTGATTAGGGAAATAGTTTTTTGTTTGTTTCATATTTCTACATTACATTATCATCTCAATTAACCAAATATTGTCCATGCATCAGAACATTTTTTTCTTCCAAATTTACTAATAGGGATAAAGGACTCTAAGAAACATAACAGCTACAAGGGAATCAAGAAATAGACAAAATTTTATTCAGGAGCAAACACTACTCTCCCCACCATCCAATCAGAGCTGAAGAAGCTTCTTGGATAAGAAGTGAAATGTTCTGAAAGAAAAACCAGAAAGTCCAGTTGCTTCTTGAAAAAGCACTTTTGGGACACTGTTCTCATGATTTCCCTTTATTTATTTCATAATCTGTATCAGGAAAATATTAGGAATTTATCTTTCCATTAAAAAAACACAATTTCTTCTACTATAGCAAATTGTCCAAAGTCTTTGGTCAAACCAGGACACAAATAACTCCATACATGATAACTCCTTGCAGCCAAATGGAATGTCACACACCCACACACACCTAATAACAAGTTTATCAGATATTTCCATTTCTGTGAAGGTAGGTAATGTTTGTACTTCACTTGGAACATTTTTTTCTATATACCAGAAATGATATGATCATACCACATATTCAGTTATAAAACTTCACATTTACCTGAAAATATGTGTGCTTATGATACAAGATAACAAGATACATTTTCATTTTCCCCATTTTTGCAGGCTCTAGATAAGAGAAAATGTGATTCCTATGCAAGAACTAATCATGCTATGCATGAAATCCCATTAGCTTTTCTGACCTGTATTTAGTGGGCTTTCAAAATAATCCCGTTATGGATAGTTTTCAGACAGACTGATCCAGCACAGAAATAGGTGTTTTCCTATTATGGACTTCCAGAAACTCTTTGTTTGGGGAAAAAACATTACATTTCTGGCTGTTTCATGAAACTTGCAAGGAACATATGAAGTAATATATGTTTCTCATTATCCCATAACAATAAATTAAACTAAAAAATAGTCCTTGTATACAGCTCCCAGGTCCTAGAAAATAAGCACTGTCATATTAATAAAAGGCAGAGAATCCTATTCATTTTAATAACACAAACATAATTATTGATTTTATTAGTAATTTATTATTATTTTTATTAGTTTATAAAATATAGAAATTAGTTTATAAAACACAGAAATATAAAAAAAATGAGAATGAGGAAAAGGGGCAGGAGAAGGGATTATTATAAATATTATATTTATGTATTATAATTATGTATTATAAAAATGAAAGAAAAAGAAAAACATTAATTTCTGACTTTTTTGGTGCAGTAGAATAAAGTAATATCATACAATCTCAGTTTTTGTAGTTTTACATAATACTATACGTGAGCCATTCTATCAAAACAAACCTATCTAATCAGCAAAGCCAAAACTCAGTTTTATTTTTTTCCACCTGCACAAAGTCCAGAAATGATTTCCAAACAGAAACAAAATTAATTGTATAGTTAATTCTGATTTTTTCATTTCGATTTTCTTTACTCCTATTTCTCCTTGGTCATTGATTTCATGTCTATTTATTCCCCTTCTTTTCTTTCTTCCATATGTCTGTCAAAATAATAGTTTCATTTTCTGTGTTTGTTCTTAAAACATGAATATCTGAGTTATGGGGTACATCCATTGGTATTTAGGATATGTTCTGGAAGAAAAAGGGAAAGTTCTGATGTTTCTTTTAATGGTAACTTTAAACTATATATAAAACTACATAACTGTTAATATCAGTGCTCCTTGGATTTTTATTTTTTAATCAGAACTCAGAAGATTAGCAAACGAATTTGGGGCCTTTTACATGCAAAGTGGAGCCTCTAGCACTTAGCCTTCCCAAAATATGAGTACAGAGTGGTTTTGGTTTTGAGTTTTCAGAATCAGTGGAATAAGCATCAATGAATAATTTAAATTCCCGTGGGTGTATTTGAAGCATGACTAAGTGTAGATCCAACCTTAATGGCTTTCACATTTTACCTGTATGTTCAAGTATACTTCAAAACTCCCCAATTATTTTAAAGCTAGTAGATCAGATGTCAACAATGCAAATCCTATCAGTTGAAAATGCTATTTTTATCATTTACCTGATCTCAAATTATCTTATTTAACTGTCATCTGCTGGGAATTATACGTACTCATTCCCTTGATTTCTACATTACCATCATTTCAGTCTCAAAAAAAGATTAAAAAAACAGGTAAAATGCTAAAAAAAAAAAAAAACAACCCATGAGACAACTGGGTTTTTCTATCTAGCCAACAGTAAAAAAACCACAACACCCCCCAAAAGCTGTTATGCAGTCAGCATTCTTTCTACACATTTTTCTTCAGATGCTTCCCCTCCAAAGCGAGAAAAATAAGGAAGCAAATTGAAATGTTGATGCTGCCCCCATCATATTGATATGATGGGAAAATATATGAAGAGTGGTAGCTTGTCTAAAAAAATAAAAATAAAGAAGCATTCAGGTTGCCTTGCCAACATCACAAAATTGCATCAGAAAATATCTGAATGTGAAATTATTTATACCGACTGTTGTGTAGTCAGGTGCTTTTTACAATAACTCTAACCATGGTTGCATGGTGGGCTGAACAGCAACCTCCAGATAGTCTAGGTTAAAGCACAGCTGAAGTTGCCTTTGGCTGTTTTGGCTGCTTGCAGGCCCTTGCAGACATTATGCACAGATGTGGTATTCAGCAGGTTCTGACCAGGTCTGGAGAAGCAGTAGTGGAAATTTTGAGTAGTTCAGAGAACCGCCCCTACCCCCATCTATTCTCTGCCCCCTGAGTCCCAGCTGATTGGCTGAGTCTTCTTTTGTTGCCCTGCACAGGAGAATGAGGTTAGTGGAGTGGGGAAAGAATGGGTATTTGACGGTATCCTTCCCCACCACTCCCACCAAGCCACGCCCACAGATTCGGTAGTAAAAAAAAATTGAATCCCACCACTGATTATGCATGTGCATAATCATCAGTTAAAATACATCAGTTTTTAATGTTTTATTTATATTTTTGTCATGTTTATATAGTGCAGGGGTGTCCAACCTCACTCGCATTGCGGGCCATATTGCGATTTTTGCAATACCCTTTATGGAGATGGAGTAGGTGTGGCCTGCATGGGCGGTATCCAACCCAGGGGCTGCCAGTTTGATGGTCCTGATGTAGTGTGTATTGGTGGTGATGAACCTTGGAGAGCTGAATGCAATGAAATTTCATTTTCATTTTTTAAAATTTATTTTATGATATTCTGGAAAAAACACTTATTTGGCATCCATTTAAAACAGACATATACGTACATACACACACACACACACACATACACACACACACCACACATAATATATATTATATATAATATATATATAGTATATATAATATATATATGTTTTTTTAAAAGGTTTTCGCGGGTACTTACATGTGTGCTTTTCAGCTTCCTTCGGGTATTATCCCACGTCATTGTAGTTGCTTTTAAAGTTGTAGCCAACATTTCAGCAGAATCTCATCTGCCATCATCAGGCTTCTGTATTGTGGTTGTCTGTGAGTCAGACTTTCACAGCCATTTCAGTTTTTAAATTGGGGTAGCCTTTACTGCTGTGCAAGAATGTTTTTTCTTTCATTCCTGATTTGGTTGGGAGTCTTGGTCTGTGTTATTGGTCTTGGAGTTTGCTGTATCCTGGTTGGTCTGTTTCTAAATCTTCTGTCTGTTTTGTGGCTTTGTTTGTTCTTGATGGCTGGCAACATTGCTTCCTGATTGGAGCTTTTTAGTGCAGCTTGGGCTCTGAGTAAATGGACGGCTTTATCCTTTATTAGGAAGCTAGGTTTCATCTGGGTGCCTGGTTGGGGTGTGTTTGAGCTGGAGGTATCAGGGGGGATCTGTTTGTGAGAGATAAATCAAAGGAAGAATGGGGCAGAAGCAATAGGCAGCCAATCAGCAACAGTTTTATTGTTAACTGCCCAGAGTGTTTTGCCTGTTGGATAATATAAAAAAAAATCCTAGTACATAAATACAGTTGCAAAAATACAATTGTTCTCACTTAACTGATGAAATTAGCCAGTATTGATTTAGAAATGTGATTGTCTCTGAATTATTCGTACTGGTACAAATGTATTCAGCAACAAAAATAAATATTCAGGGCTCTGGAAAAAAAATTGCAGGCCTGAGTGATATGATTTGATAAACCTCATTTGAGAGTGAGCTCTAAAAAGTTGAGTCATTAAAGAAGAGAGTTCTATATGTGTTCAATAATCTTGGGTGTATTTTTCCCCTTTTAAGAAGAATAGTAATATAGTAGTAGTAATAAAAATATACGAAGACTGAAAACAAAGAAATGGTGTTATGTTATTAAAATCAAATCCATCAAGAAGAAGATATATGAAAAGAATGCACAAGTTTTGGAAAGAGCAACATCCACAACTAAAAATAACTGAACAGAAACTAACAAATCAACATCAATTTATAACACAAAATAAAGTACTCACAGAAGCAGGACTGGAAGAACCACAAAGGTCTACCAAGGGCAAAGTAATTGAAGCCTTGCCAAGAGTAGCTCAGACTGGAAAGACAAACCCAGGGGAGTCAGTAGAAGAGAAAGACAGCATAGCTATTGAATCTTTTTCATTCCTAAACCAGGCTTCCTCTTCTCTGCCTTCTTCTCAGAAATTTTTTCGAGAAACTACTTTTTTTTTTTGGGTTCTCCAACTAAAAAAAAAATAATTGAGCATCTAGAACAGCACAGATCACTCTGACTCTGGATAGTATACATTATAAAATATTAAATGTCAAAAAGAGGAGGGGGTCAACATATTCTCCACAGCAGGAGTTTCCAACCTTGGCAACTTTAAGACTTGTGGACTTCAATTTCCAGAATTCCTCAGCCAGCTTTGCTGGCTGAACAATTCTGGAAATTGAAGTCCACAAGTCTTAAAGTTGCCAAGGTTGGAGACCCCTGCTTCAAAGCACCTGAAGGCATGATAAGAGGCAACAGGTGGAAAGTAATCTAGGAGAGGAGCAACCTAAAACTAAGGAGAAATATTCTGACAGAACAATAAATGGCTTGCCTCCAGAAGTTGTGGTCCAACACTGATGGTTTTTAAGAAGAGATTAGACAAATATTTGTATGAAATGGTATAGTGTCTCTTGCTAGAACAGGGGTTGGATTAGAAAATACATCCAGTGTCCCATTCAACTCTGTTATTCTGTTAAATTTTAAAAAATTAAAATGGTACAAATAAATAAAAAGATTAGATACAAGCAAGCTAGAACAAATGAAGGTAAAGAAACTGAAGAACAAAAAGACCAAAGCATACCTAATGAAGAAATATGACCTAGAGACATGGAAGACCAAGGAACCAATAGAAAAAAACCAGCAAATTTCAATCACAATCAACAAGATCAGCAATATGAAGTCTGAATCGCAGACTACAGGCAGGATTTGCAATTTCAGGCAAATCAGAAATGTTTCTACCAATCCTTCAATGGAGACACTTCAATGAACCACACAACATTTGAAAGAAAAAAAGTTTAATTCTGGACATAGCTATGGGACAATGCAAAGAAATTCAAGTATACAGCTTGGATGAAGGAGGTGGATAAAAAGAAAAAGCTAAAAAGAACTGCGGAAATGGTGAAGAAAAAGGACACAGAAGATCAAGACTTGGTAAGCATTAGGTGAAGATAAATTGCGTGTGTTTGGTTGAAACATGTGATAATCTACATCCATTTATTGCCAAGCATATTAACAGCATACTGTAAGGAGGTGAAATTGAAGATTAATTAATGCCTGGTAAAGCCTACCCTATAATCCAATAAAAGGGGCAGCACCAGGTAATTTCATAGGCCAATTACTGCTTACCAACAATTTTCAAACTGTTAACTATCATGGTAGTGATCAGGGGTGGGATTCTACCAGTTCGCACCTATTTGCTAGAACCGGTTGTAAACATTCTAAGCAGTTCGGAGAATCGGTTGTTAGAAGAAATTATTGGCCTAATCCTCTAAGGAAGGCAGGAAGGAAATATTCTGGTGTTGCTTACAGAAACTGCCTCTCCATTAACCCTTATTACATTCTTGGCNAAAAAAGTGACTTATGACCATTTTTCACATTTACGACTGTTGCAGCAGTCTTGAGAGGCCAGTCGAGGAGATACATACCTTGATGTGAGTGATATTGAGTTGGCCATGCCCAGCCAATAACATGACCACCAAGCCATGTCTACCCAGTCACATGACCACCAAGCCATGCCCACCACCTAAGCCACGCCCACAGAACTGGTTGTTAAAAATTTTGAATCCCACCCCTGGTAGTGTCCAAGAGAAGTCCAAGAGCATCTAGTCAAAAACTCTTTCCATCAGAGAAGAAAGGAAACTATTCAAACAGTGGAGAGATAAAGATCACCCAATTCCTAATTGACAGGATAATTTTGAAAAACTGCAAAATAAGGAAAACCAATCTGAATGTACCTTGGGTTGATTGCAAAAGGCAGTTGATGCCCTGCCACATGACAGGTGACTAGAAATAACAGGAACCAGTAGAAATATCAGAAGCATTGTGCAAAGATCAATGGACACAATGGATAACACAGTTGCTGGTCCCTGGTCATAGTCTGGGAGAGGTTAATATCAAGAGAGGAATCTTTCAAGGAAACTCACTATTGCCACTACTGTCTGTCATTGTGCTGATTCCTCTGTCAACTCAATACTGAACAAGCAGGCCATAGGTATCGGCCATCAGAAATATTTACCAAGCTACCCCATATCCTGTATATGGACAGGTGTAAAGTTGTATGGAAAAAGCAGCATCTGAAATTGAATCACTGCTCAACACATACTGTATCTGGAATCAGCATATTGCAATAATGTTTGGACTGGACTGGACAAATGTATCCCACTTCTCTTTAAAAGGGGAAAAATAGTGAAATCTGGAAAAATCAAGATGCCCTATGGAGTTAACAGGAGTCTGGATGAAGACAGAAACTACAAATATCTTGGCATCCTTCAAAGTGACAACATCAAACACATTGAAGTCAAGAAAAAAAATGAATACCTGAAGAAAATTAAGATCTTATAGTCTAAATGCAGTGGGGTAATACAGGTAGTCCTTGACTTCAACAATTTACTTAGTACCTGTCAAAGTTACAGCAGCTCTGAAAAGGGACTGGTGACCATTTTTCACATTTATGACAACTGCAGCATTTTGATCATAGTCATATGATCAAAATTCAGATGCTTGGCAACTGGTTCATATGTATGACGGTTACAGTGTCCTGGGGTCATGTGATCACCTTTTGTGATCTTCTGACAAGAACAGCCAATGAGAAAGCTGGATTCACTTAACAACTGTGTTATTAATTCAGCCACTGCAGTGATTCACTAAACAATTGTGGCAAGAAAGGTTGTAAAATGGGGCAAAACTCATTTAACAAATGTCTCACCTAACAGAAATTTTGGGTTCTGTTGTGTTCATAAGTCAAGAATTAGAGATATACTGGAATAGTGGGCTGAATGTAATCAGATGTAAAAACCCTGTATAAGAAGATCCGAAAAATAATAACAGGTAAAACTATTAACACCGCTGTGTGGATGAAAAGGTTTTCATCCACACAGCAGTGTTGCTGGCTCTACTTACCAAGGATAATAGGTTGATAGCTTTTATTTACCAAGGAATACTATCCTGTATATTTAAGCTGTATAGAGACATGGTAGCACAGTGGTTAGAATGCAGTATTGCAAGATAATTCTGCTGACTGCCAATCACTGGCTCAAGGTTAGCTAAGCCTTCCATCCTTTCAAGGTTGGTAAAATGAAGACCCAGATTTTTGGGGACAGTATGTTGATTCTGGAAACTGTTAGAGTGGGCTATAAAGCACTGTGAAGTGGTATATAAGTCTAAGTGCTATTGCTAACGATATACATCGAATAACTGGTAGATCATTGAATTTTGTAAATACACCAGACAGCTGAAGAAGAAATAGCATTGGAAGAATTTTGAAGGATAGTACAGAAGATGCAGGTAGTATACCGAATATTGGAAAGACCAAACACATAAGTAATAGAAAATGACACAGGGAGACAAATTATTACATGGCCAGTTTTTGTTTTTAAAAAAACTAGCAGGTAATGCAGATAACAAAAAGACCAAGGAATGAAAAGAAAAAAAATATCCAGCAGATGACCTTTTAATGTCATAACATGCATATAGAGTTTTATACACAGTTCAATTTTAGGGAATCCAAAAAGGGATTCTTTCTTTCTTTCTTTTTTTCTTTCTTTCTTTCTTTCTTTCTTTCTTTCTTTCTTTCTTTCTTTCTTTCTTTCTACAAAAAGTCATGGTGATATTATGTAGTCTCTGAATAGATGTTATGGAGTTTTTTTTCAGTTTCTTGTTAGCATAATCTTTACCTTTTAGTTGATCATAATTTGCTGGCTAAAAGCACTCAACAGTTTATGGTTAGCTGGTGGAAAATGATCTATAAGATAAATGATCTACTTGTCTCTATCTCTTTCTCTAATATGAAACTATCCTTATCTATTCCTTTTTCCAAGTTCTAAATTCAATCAGCATGGTGACTTATGACTAATGTCTCAACACAATGCTCCTTAGATGAAGATTTATATCGCAATGTAACCTCCTTAAAGCTAAAATGGACACACTTTGTTTTCCTAGTTTCTAAATTGAATTCAATCAGGGGAGTTCCCTTCAATTCCATTAAGGATGAATATATCCAGAGGAAGCTTTGGTTAGAAACGTCACTTTATCCTTTCTTTGGTCAAAAATGATTGACTGAGTGCAGAACAGCATTTGTGAGAATGATGTCAGTAGTGAACAAAATGAAGTTGAGCCTACAATTTCCTAAGAGGTCACCTAGAAAGCAGAGGGCTACTATGTTATCTAGATGGAAATGTGAATGCTGTTTGGGAGGCCATTAATGCCTGTGACCTAAGAGCGAGAAGACTTTCATTGGAATTCTGTATGTCATCTCTTCTCCTTTTTCTTGCCTTCCTTAATCATTTTATGAATGTTGAAACCCAGAATTGTTTTGCAAATCAAACCTGGAGCTTCATCTGGCCTTTGCACACATTTTAATCAGTAAACCACATTAGCTATAAAGAACAAATGCTTCTTTGCACACAAAGTTTTTGTTTATCCTTCTCTGCTTTTCCATTTGCCTATAATTAGTTTAAAGGCTTGCATTTATAGTTCAACAAGCATAACTGAAAATAAATGAAATATAATTGTGATCTTCGCTTTGTTAATTTTGAAAAGAAATCTATAGATCCTGCCTGCTTTTTACAAAACAAAGGCTATCTTTCGAAGCTCCCTTTCAAAGTGAGTCATTAATAAAGAGATGAGAGAGGAAAGCTACTTCTCCTAAGAGGAATTTGGAGGATTTATCAGAAGTACTTGCTGTTTTTAAGTACTGTGTCCTTTGTAGTTATTGCTCAGAAGGCATGATAGACCTGCTCTAATTATATTAGTGTCACTTTATGTGAGGTCTGCACTGAAAAAACTGTGTACTTGTGTTCTATTTTGTCAGAAAAGAAAAATGGGAAAGAAGGATAGGTCACATTTGAAATTCTGGAGAAGCATCAAAATAGGCATTTATGTTTAGTTTCCATTTCAGTGCACATACCCCAAATTATGTATGAAGCCATCATTGGCCAGAAAATAAATACCACCTTATTACAGATGTAATATCCCTGATCTAGTAATTCATGTTGAATTGCTACAGTGTTTTTGATAGAAATGTCAATACCATTGTTAACCCAGGATGTCATGGCTCTGTCACTCAGTTCTCTTCAGAGAAGGAAATGGATCATAACCTATTGCATAGAAATGGGAACAGCTAATGATAAAAGAAAAAGACATTAGCACAGCACATATATATGAGCCAAAATAAGAAATTTCAGCTTAGAATTAAATAGAAACCATTTCTTAAACATGTCTGTGAAAAATGAGGTGGACAAGAAGAGTACCCAGACAAGTTCTAATTATAAAACTGTATCATCAAAACAGTGGAAATAAGTCATAAAACTGATTTAATTTCAGATGTGTTACCTTGCCTTGATTTTTAAAATTCAAACTATTTTTTATTACTATGCTTTGAATTCCAATTAAATATTAGCTGGTAGACTAGTTGAATATTCAACATTTTGTCTCCTGATTTAAGCCTCTTTTGTTTGAAAGAGATCCTGAAATTAATTTCTGGATTGACTGTAAACTCTTAAATTACTAATTCTGACACAATTGCAACCTTCGGCAGGACAGCAGCAATTGATCAAAAGACAGATTATCACAGCAAATATTAGAATGTATCTTATAAATACTTTTCCTTAAAGTTATCTTCCTTTTCTTTTCTAAGCCAAATTTAAATGGATGTTTTTGATTTTTAAAGGCCCTGTGTTATTGAAATGCTGTTATTTTCCTATGTACTTAAAACTTCATACAATCATCAGCTTTGTCTATCTACCTGAAAGGTGTTTTTTTTAAAGGCAACTGGACTTTGTTTTTCCTTGAAGGTGTTTTGCTTCTCATTCAAGAAGTTCTTCAGTTCAGAACTGAAAAACCTTCTTGGATGAGAAGTGAAACATCTTCAAGGAAAAACAAAGGAATTCCAGTTGCCTTTTGAAAAGGCATCATTGGGACAACCATGACCTGGATGACTGAGATTATTCATAGACGTTTGTCTACCTCAGGAGTGTCAAACTCACATCGTCACAGTGCTATCATGTGATGTATTGAGACTTTTTTCCCCTTCACTAAACCAGCCATGGGAGTAGCCAGCATGTGACTTGGGAATTTGACAGCCCTGGTTTATGTTCATTAAATAGGGAAACAAGGAATTTTCATTGGAATATCCTAATTTAAAAAACAAAAAAAGGCTAACCTATTGTACAATATATACATGTATACATAACAGTTGTATAACACAGAATTATACATAGCCAGTCTTTGGTTTTGCCCTGATAGTTGAAGAACCAATCAATAAAAACTGTGCTGTTAGGAAGCAGTCAATTGCTAACTCAACTCAAGTATAAAATATAAATTTAATACCTAGTTTTATGGGGTTTGCCATTCACATTTTTATCTGTTGCCACTCACACTATTGCCAAGGTTTATGATGTTTAGTGTATATTGACCATTTGCATACAAAAGCGTAAGCAGCAACTGCACAGTTATAAACATTGAAAGCTATGTTTCATAGCTATCCAATGGTTCAAAGTAAAATGGCCTTCAGCTTTTGATCATGTTTATCCATGAAAAAATGCTTGCCAAAGGCTTAACAGGAAGGTTGAAGACTTGTGCACTTTCTCACAGTAGTTTACACAGATGCCCAAATAGCTTTAATTTCATGCTAGCCATCCTGATTAGTACTATCAATTTTATTTGTACTTTCCATATACATAGGTACATATGGAAGGATAGATAAGGAGACAGACAGACAGTAATACAGACAGACAATCAAACTTGCATGCTTCCTTTGTCCCTGTAAATCAATGTTTCTCGGTGTTTCTCAACCTTGATAATTTGAGGATTGTGGACTTCAACCCCAAGGCTTCATCTTCAAGCTCCAAGATTGAGAAACCCTACTCTAAATTCATATATTCCCAAACTGTCATAATGAACAGAATACTGAATGGTAGACCTACCAGAACTGAGTTGTAGAAATTTGGACAATCACCAAAGATAACAGGGACATTGTTTTGTTCGGAAAAACACGAGGTAGACCGGGTTCCAACAGCAAAGTCTTTATTTAAGTCAGTATGTAGAAAGAGGAACATTGGCCTTTCAAGCCGCGCGGTCTTTTTATATACTTTTGCCCGGCCCGGCTTGCAGCCAATGACATGGTTGTTTAATTTTGCCGCCTTCCCGCCGCTGCAGGGGATTGGTTCAAAAGGAACACAATCCCTTTATCGTTCTTAGCCAGCCAATGGGAATGCATTATTTTGAAGCCGGTTATTTGCATACAGAAACACCCCTCCCCTCTTGGTTCAGGGTCTTACGTCGTGACGTAGTCTCGCAAGTAAGGCGGGGCTTCTTTCGGGCCGTCGACTTGGGGACCTTGCGCGGTTCATTTGCTTCGCCGTGTCTTCGACCGGTTCGCGGAGGTGTTGCTGCTTCCTCTGCTCTTCTCTTCTGGAACCGTCTGGAAGGGTGAGGCCTTGCATCATGCCGCCGCCTGAGTTGGCTTGAGAGCCGCCGGGCTTTATTTTGTTACGCGCTCCCTCCCGTTCCTTCCGGCAGGTTGAGTCGGCCGCTTGGCTGGCCTTCCTTCGGTGTTATTCTTCATTGCAATTTTTCTTCAAACAAGTGCAGTCTTCGTTTTGCTCTTTTGCATTTGTTTGGTTATCGGCTGTTGTTTTTAACGGTTCTTTATTTATTTTTTGTGTTTCCCCCCCCTCTTTTTGGGTTTGAAATTCCTCTCTTTTGTCGTAGTTTTTTGGGGTTAGTGTTTCATTGCTCCTTTTCTAAGGTTTCGGGACCCGGAGCTGTCCAATGTTGCCGCTTCCACTCCCCTGCATCGTCTACCTTAATCGGCTATGACTTTGGGCCTGTTAGCGTCTGTGATTTGTCCCGGGTACCACTAGTGGGTTGTTCCCGTTAAAATTTTTGCGTTTACCAGGCTCCGCAATTTTTAAAACCCTGAGTCGTCTTGTGAGGAGTCAGGGGGGTTTTCTGGTGTGAAGTTTGGGTGTAGCCGATCTAGCTGCGATCTGAGTTTTCTCCCCATCAGTAGTTCCGATGGGGGCTTTGTTGGTTGTGGTTACTTTGGTGAAGGTGTGTTATGTGTTGGCGGCGTGAGCAGCCTGTTTATTTTGGTTTGGATGTCCCCATTGTCCATTTTTCTAGGCCCTCCTTGGGTAAACCTGACCATTCTTTCCAGCCCTACCGTTTTGGCCGCCGGATGGGCCCGGCGCTGTGGGGCATGTCTTATACCTAGGGAGGCTAGAGGTATGTGTCGAATGGTAGCTGGTTAGTTGAGCGTCCGTTATCGGACACTAGTACGTCTGGCAGGCCCTGCCGGGTCGCAAAAAAGTTTGTCTTAGGTTCTTTTTATCACCATTTCTGTTGTCGTTGATGCATTGATTTTCACCTCTAGCCCAAATTTGAGTATGCGTCCACGACAATCCCAGGAAACGTAGGGTGGTCCCTTAGTGGGGCCTTCGAAGTCGATATGGATCCGCGAACCAGGGGCCCCTTGCGTATTTCCCCCAGTCCTTATAGGTGCCTTTGGGAGTTGGGTCTGCCTCTCTGGCATTTGTTGCACGAGGTGACCCAATATCAATTCCTTATCAATGCCCGGCCACCAGACATAGCTCCTTGCGAGGTGCTTTTTCATTTTTAACAACTCCCGGGGGTGTCCCTCGTGCAACATGTTCGAACCTTGTTTGATAATTTGTTTGGGATGACTACCCGCTCACCCCACAGTAGACATCCCTTCTCTATAGATAGTTCCGGTTTGTCTGCGTCGCGAAGGTTTTAAAAGTCTCGCTTTTTTGGATTTTGCCGGCCAGCCTCTACCTACCAGTTCAGTATTCGGCGGTCAATGGCGTCTTTCCGTGGCTCTGGCGACATCGTTCGCCGAGATTGGTTAGATCGTGGCATGTCTCTATTTGTAGGGCGGTCATCGCTTGGTGGTCCGGGTCTTCTCCGTTGCTGGCAATGGCGCTCTGCTTTAAAGCGTCCGCATGGAAATTTGGCTTTCCCTGGCCTGGTGTCGTAGTTGTTATTAGGTTGTATGAGTAGGCTGCTTAGAAAACTCAGACACCTAGTCATTCTGCGGGGGAACAGGATGTTTTTTGTGTGGTGGTTTGTTTCCCGCCAAAATCCCCAGTTTAGTGCCGGTTTTGTGGTCTGTGACAATTTTGAAAAGCCCGCCCGTACAGGTATTCATAAAACGTTTTACCCCAGCAACAAATTTGCTAGGAGCCTCCCTGTCCAGTTGGCTGTTAGTTCCGCGTCGCTTTTATAGAGTTTTGAGTAAGTATGCGACTGGGCGCCTCTTCGTCTTGTGAAGTTGGTGGCTCAGATGGGCTCCGACTCCAACCGTGATTGCGTCGCAGGTCACTCTCAGTGTAAGGTGTCGCTGTAATTGGATGAGAAACGGTATTCGAGGTTAGCAATCTTTTTATTGTTGAAAGCTTTTCTTTCTTTGTGCCCCAAGTCCAAATTGCTTTTTTGTCTAGATAGCCGGTAGTGTAGGGCGTTCTGCTTATTGTGGGCCTTATTTGCGTAGGAATACGTTGTAAAAGTTTATTAGACCCAAGATGCCTGTAACTCGCTTTTGTTCTTTGGCTCTGGTGCGTTATATGGCTTTGTTTTCTTTTCGGTGGGGTGTATACCCTCTCCGTCTATTAAATAGCCCAGAAATTCGACGCTTCTTTTTGGCCAGGCAGCACTTTTCTTTTTTTTACTCTTTTAGTCCAGCTTCCCTGAATTTGGTTAGTACCTTTTTTAGTTGCTCTTTAAATGTTGGTTTTTCGTTTTTTGCTGAGATTTAGGACGTCGTCGAAGTACCGGTACGACTCCTTGTATGCCGTTTAGAAGCGTTCCATGAGGCTTTGAAAAACGCCTGGTGCTACACTGACTCCAAATTTGGAGTCTCTTGCATTCTGAATGCCCCTTTGTGTGTCACTATAGTCTGTGCCTCCGCGGTTTCGGGGTCTACTGGGAGTTGTTGGTATGCTGTGCCAGGTCGAGTTTGGCAAAAAATTTTCCTCCCCCAGGAATGTAGCAAGTGCTGGACTACTGGCACCGGGTATGCGCTCTGTTGTAGTGCGTGGTTCAGGGTTGCCTTGTAGTCACCACAGATTCGGATGACCGTCGGGCTTAATCGTTGTGACATCCGGCTGTTTCCCATTGGCATGGTCTACAGGCTCTAGCACCCCTGGGCTACTATTTTGTTTAGCTGTTCCTCGATTTTTTGCTTTTAAAGCAAAACGGAAACTCGCCGAGCTTTTAGTCTTTTAGGGCTACTTGGGGGTCTAGACTGAAAAAATAGGGTTTCCCCGGCGTACTTGCCCAATGAGCCCGCAACACGTCCTGGAATTCCCGGATGAGGTCTTCCTCCCAGTCTGGTCGTGCTCACTCGGTCTATTCCCGGTCATACCCGATGCCCAACGAGCGCGAACCATTCGATGCCCAGAGCTCGGCCTGTCTCGGTCGACTATGGGTCAGCCGGAAGTATACCGGCGTGCTGCTTTATACGAGACTTTGAATTTGCCCATGCCAACTACCGCGGATTCGAGTTGCCCTGGTAGTCCTGAGTGTCAGCCGCCTGCTTTTTATTCTGTCGGTCGGATGCCAGGGACTAGTTCTTTATAGTGTTCACGAGACCATAGACAGGGAAGATCCCGAGTCCACCTCCATTCGCAGGGTTTTCACTTCAATTTTCCACTGTTACATTGACTTTCTTTCGCTCTTCCGTCTTAGGCTCCCTATTGTAAACAGTTTGATGTGTATTTCTCTCTGTTGCGGTTTCTTGTTTCGGAACCACTTTCTCTTCCGCTCGCCGGGCTTCGGCTCGTGTGGGGGAATTGGCGCGTCTCGATCGGGCTGTAGTTTCTTCTGTTCCTGCAGACTTTCTCGATGTGCCCTCGTTTCTTGCAAACTTCTGCAGATTGGCATCGAGAAATTGCATTCCGCTTCTCGGGTGCTTCCTCCGCAGCCAGCGCATCCGCCAAATTTCTTTTCGGCGCTCTTTCTTGCCGCATGTGTGCGGTGGACCTCGTCGTCTCCGGTCGTCTGACTCGGATTCTTCCCCCATAGTTCGTGGTGGTGGTGGTAACGGGGAGATTGTTTCCTTCTCGTGCCGGATTTTGTTTCGTCCCTGCTCGTGTTCATCTGTCTTCATCGTGGTAGACGTCGGCCGACTTTTTTCGCTGGCTTCGGCAGCTGTGGCTTCCGCATGGCCTCAACTAGCGGTTATCTCGGCTGTCAGCAGCTTACTTAGTGCCGCTGATCGCTTAGCCCCAAGATTACTCGGTCCCTCATCGCCTCGTCGAGGTTGAGAATTCGCATTCTCCCCCTATCTGTCGGAGTGCGGCACGAAGTCGGCTACCCGTCTCACCTTCTTTTCTGGTCTCTCGGTAGAATTCGTTGCCGTCTTATGAGGTTTGATACCGTTTGTGCGCTTAGTGTGTTTTCAGTAGGTCTTTGGAGCTCTCGACCAGGTTTAGCTGCTTAACGTCTCGGCTCGCCAGGGCTTTTGCCGATTTGAAAATGGTCGGTCCGCAATGCGTTAGAAAAACGCTCTTTTGCGTTGTTCGGAGATGTCATCCATCTTCGTTTGCTCTCCAGGTACATCTGGAAGCGGTCTGCATACGCAATCCCAGTCTTCCTCATTGGGATTTAAAAGGTGCGCGGCGGTGCGTTGTTCCCCAAGCCATTTCGGTATGGGGTCGTCCTGGAATTTTTCTCTCACCGCCGTGCTTCGTCTCCGCGTTTTAGGACGGCGTCCCCATCCTCGTTCGCCAAGTGTTTATGTTCGAAAAAACACGAGGTAGACCGGGGTTCCAACAGCAAAAGTCTTATTATTTAAGATCAGTATGTAGGGTAGAAAAGAGGAACATTGCTCAAGCTGCCGCCCGGTCTTGCTGTATTCTCTTTGCGCCGCCGGCCGGCTTGCAGCCATTGGCACAGTTGTTTTAATCTTTTGGCCGCCTCTCCCGCGGCTGCAGGGATTGGGTTCAAAAAGGAACCAATCCCTTATCGTTCTTAGCAGCCAATGGGAATGCATTATTTGAAGCCGGTTATTTGCATACAGAACAGACATAAAACACTTTGCTCTCATCTAGTAGCCATTTAGAACTTTGCAATCTGGATTTGGTAGCTTGAGAATGAAGCAACAGCTTTCCCCCACAATGAGTCCTAAATAAAGACATTAATTCAGAACCTATACTTCCCAGGTTGAGAGCTTACCACTATAAATCTATCAGCAACATATCACTTTTTAAATCTGGTGTTTCAAGGTTCTAACTTCCAATGCTTTTCCCTAAAAGCAACTTTGCTTTTAAGATCTAAGAAGTGTCTATTCAGTTTCCTATTTTTTTTTGTTTTGTTTATGTATTCACTAGAGATAAACATTCTCTTATCTTCTCTCTGCCTATTTCTCCCTTCAAACCTCTGAATTGTCAGGATTAAATATTTTCTATTTAATTTTCAGAATATTTTTTCTGAATTGACAATATAGGACTAAAATAGGATACAATCTTGGAACACATATATTTACTTTCATTCACATAAAATATAATTGTTCATGAGTTGCCAGTTGAGAAAAGAAAGTTTAAGACAATAGCATTAATTCAGTTAATTAATTAATTCAACTTTTCAGGGTGACCAAATGAGGTCCCTTTTTTTTTTCTAAGTTGGCCTGGAGAACCACTCCCCAATCAGAAAAATGCAAGTAGTTCCATAACAGTTTGTTTCAAAATTACGATGACACAAAAAAAATGATTTATGCCAATTTCTACACTCAAGACCCAAAATCACATGAACAAAATTTGGTTGCTTGGCAATAGGTTCATATTTATGATGGACCCTGCAGTTTCCCTGGGTCATTTGATCAACTTTTATGTCTTTCCAACCAGCAAAGTCAGTGGAGAAGCCAGATACACCTAACAATCATGATCCTAAGAACTGCCATGATTCACTAAACAAATGTGACAAGAAAGGTTTTAATATGGGGGCGGGGAGGAATCATTTAACAAATGTCTCACCTAGCAACAGAAATCTTGTGCTCAATTGTGGTCATAAGTTGAGGACTACTTGTACACTGAAGAAAGTATGTTGGACAAAAACACAAGTCGATCGGATTCCATATGTCATTCCTTGCACCCTTAAAATTCTTACAGAGATCTGTTAAACTTTATATTATTGTCATACAAAATGCATTTCTCCTGCATTTTCTCTCCATTCTTCATGCAGTCACATGAAAGAGAATTTCCTTTGGAAATTATCAGAAAGAAGATGAGAATTTTCAGAGCAAGACTTGAGTCCTTATCCTTATTTTGTCAAATGCAGTCAAGGAATGTGTGAACACATTTTCTTCACTGTACAATTATCCCTTCCAGTGTTTTGCAGTCTCTCTCTGAAGGAGAAATGATGATTCATCCATGGGCACCAAGAAATGTGGTAATCTAAAATTAGATTTAGATTTGAAGAACTTAAAAGTGTCACCCACATCACCTCCAATAAGAAAGTGAAAGATATACCCAGGAAAAAGTTGGGGGAGAAATCTCAAGAACTCAATGGCATCTAAAGGAATTCACCACTCTCATCACAGCGCTCAAAGCAGCATTGGGCCCTTGTGGCTGAAGCTTTAGCCCCTTTAGGCAATATACATACTGTCACCACATACAAAAAATGAGTAAAGCTTGTGTTGTGATACCATGTTGCTGTTGACATAAATCTGATCCTCTTGCCAACCCACAACCTCCACTCCACAGCAAGTAGCCGATAAAGCCAAACAAAAGACAACTCCATTTTGTTTTTGTTTTTTTTAAATCTTGCGAGAAAAACATGACTTCAGAAATTGCAAGTTAGATTTTGGCAGAGCTTTAATTTAAATGGCAGCTGTATGTAATCAGAGATAATTAGTATGGGAAGAGAACATTTCCTGATTGTTAGAGGACAATGCAAGATTGTAATTCTTTTTTTCTGATTAACAAATAATTTATTGATGATTTTAACTCTTGTGCTGATGCTTTGCATCTGATAACTGCTTTAAAAGTGTCTTATATATTAAAAAAAAACCCAAGGGTTGCAAAGCAGTACTTAGTCAGGTTAAAAGCATTAAACAGCATTTGAACAGTTTGATCAACCACATCAGAAAATGCTTATGACAAATATTTTAAGGGTAGAGAGCTTAAAATATTGCTTATGATAGTGTGAAAGAAATGCTTTAGAGAGATTTTAAAGCATTAGCATTTGATCTTGATATACATGTTCCTTTATCACAGAGGAAACATTTAAATGTAGAATTATGATAGAGATTGCAAATGGTATTCAGATGTGTGGAAATGCCACACATAGTCTACTTGTCAGAAGGACACTCCTAAAAAAAATCAAAAACCTAGATAAACTATATTTGATAAATGTTGAAAGTCAAACTCATGACTATTAAATATTATTCCCTGACATTGGAAGGATATGAAGAAAACTAGCTGGGCAATGATATTCTGATAAAAAAAGGTTTAACATTTCTTATATTATTTTATCTCTCTACCAAGTTAATCAAGAAATCCAGCATTTAAAAAAACAAAAACAAATTCTGTTTATATAAATCCTGAACAAACTAACATTATTAGGGCAAACAACACACTGCTCCAATAATCAGTGTAGTCAATCTGCTATCTGAACCTTGGATAATGGCTGGTAAAGCCCAGAGTCTCCCTCCTCCATGAAATGCAGATAAGGATGCTTCAGAACTGAGTGCTGAGTCTTCCACACAGTGTCAACTCTTGGACTGACATACAGTTCTTGATTTCACACTTTTCCAACTTCTGTGATCTGAGCATAATTTAAATATGTTTGGTAATTTTAAATGCATAAAAATGCATTGTTTGACTGGCAGTGTAATTTTGAACACACTCAAATAGAATACAAAGTACAAAAATGAAACTTCAACCATCAGGTTTCCAAGATGATCACATGAGAAAAACAATGCGAAAAAAGAAAACAAAACACAACAGCATAACAGATTGCTATTGTGGAATGAAGAAATGATTTTACATATTGGTTATTAATTTGTTAAAGCAGATATTCTTATTTTTACTCACAAAGAAATCCTAAAACTGATCATGCATTAGTTGAAAGGGTTTACAAAAATATTGTCAAGCATCAAGGGTCCAGTAGACTAAGAAACTAAGGTCAAACAGGCTAATACTACTTGAATTAAAGTCTTAATAACAGAAACATGTAACTCTGAATCCAATTCCTCCCCACCCTCTTTTATCTTCATGGGAACTAGGGAATATCTTGTCTGAAATGCTTTCTCAAAGTACACTTCGGTCCTGGACTCGTTTCTTTTATCTGACTGCTGTCTTGGTCAAGAGCTCTTCCTCAGGCTCTGCAGGTTTATTCCTTCTACCCATTATAAGTTCTAAGACCATTTCATCCTCCATTTTAATTTCAAGAAAAGGACAACTTCACACCTTTCATATATGACAGTTTGTTCCTTGGATAGAAAGAAAAGAGTGTCACATTCAGAATGGGGGTGCAATGGGAGGACATTTGTTATTGGTGGGGGGTTGGAGTAGAGAAAGATTCTAGCCCATTCTGTGCTTCCATGCTGTTTGTATCAGTTGTCTCCAAGATCTCTACTTTCCAACATATTTTTCATAACTTGTCAAACATAATGGAAAAAATGTTGGTAACCACAGGAACTAAGGGATATTTTATGATGTGCTTGGACTAGATTGCAAGAGATTTAACTTATTGAATTCAACTTATTGGATTCAACTTATTAAAGGATTCAAATTATTTTCATCACTGAAGGAGACAATAACAATGGAACCCTTGAAACAGATGACATTTTGATTAGCAACACTTAAGGATTTTTTTAAAATGCAAAAGATAATACTTTTTTCCCTAAAGGTTAATTCAAACCCCTTATCCTCCATTAACTATAGTTTAAACAGTTCATTTATTTTGGATCACTCACAGTGCACCATTCAATGATAGTTCTACTATTAGATATTTGTCTATTAATATCTAGATACAGCAATACTTCATCTGATATTTTATTATCCCTAACACATAAGCTGCATTTTTCAATGATGTTATTGTATAATTTTCTTCATTTCTTTGTTTTAATTAGATCATTAAACCTCTCATATATGTCATCTTCTAAACTTCAGGAAGCTAGTTAATGATGGAAGGATTCATTTTTGTCCATATTAGTAATTCTACAAAAGACAATTAATAAATGAAAGTAATTTTACCAGATCTTAACATTATTCGTTAAATTCATTCTGGGGGATGCATGTTACATAATATAATGTGACCTAATATTATGCTATAGTGTAATGTAAAATACACCAGAACTTTTAAAATTTGAAAACCTTTGATTTCAAATAAAACTATTATGTGCAATTTCTATTTGCACTTGAAAACCCCGCAAATTGAAAATTAAATGTTTAATATTCTCCAACATTATTATTTTTTTTGTTGACCCTCATAAGCTATTATGGATTTACAAAACTGATTTCCTTTCATATCTACAGGAGATTCTCTGTAATCCATTCCAAGAATTCAATCTTCACCTAATTGGGTCATCACCGGAACTGCATGCGCATAAAAAAAATGATGCGGTGCAGAAGAGGAAATTGCCATAGACGGGCAAACCACTGTGGCTGGGGTCACCAGTCAAGCACCCATTTGCAACCAAAAGTTAAAAAAAATTGGTCGTCACTCAATTTGGTGGTTCCACCTGTATGTAGATGTAACTTCCATTGTTCCTAACAGATGAAGCAGCTTCTGTTATTATATTAATTATGCAGACACTTAACAGAAGCACAGTTCATCCACAACATTTCTTCTGTTAAAAGGATTAAAAGGGGGGAAAATCCAGATTGGGAGATGAACTCTCAATGAAACATGATCTGCTGCAATTTGCATCACCAGAATGGACAGATAGACCAAACTGTTCCCCTAACAATATTTCTCAACCTGCATTTTGAGTGAAATTCCCAATATAAAAATTGTTAATGGCAATTCAGCATTTCAGATTCTATATCCTGAAGGTGCTTTAGAGTAGGAGTCGCCAACCTGTGGGCCACTGACCTCTATTTACTTGTCAACGAGCTTCATTTGTGCATTCATTTGTGCATGTGCAGGATTTAGGTTTAGTGTGCAAAGCCATTCCCCAACCACCACCGAAACCAACAAAGCTGCTGCCATCGGTCCATGGAACCAGAAAAATTGGGGACTCCTGCTTTTGATGGTGAGAAGGCATGAAGCATTACTTGTCTTCAGTATCTTAAAGTAGTTGCATCTTTTCCTGGGATTTTATAACTGCCCCTCCCGGTTGCCATGTAATCCTAAGAATTACTGTTTTCAACTTGTGGAGACCTGAGTCTTTGTCTGGTATCTCCTGCCCTTCCTTATCTGCCTTTCGTTTTCCCCACTTGTACTTATTATCTAAAATTTCATATTTTTTTTCTGAAGTGAGGATTGCACCTCTCCAGGCTCTGTTGGACCTATCTCTCCCTGTCAAGGTTGATCTGAAAAGCCATTGATATGAGCAGAAAGAGAATCAATTCTAAATCTCATGAGAACCACAATGATGTTTTTTACAATAATCATCACATTATTTTTAGTGCCAATTTACTTTATAGTCTGTAAGCTTTGTGAAGCATAGGTAGTTGGAGAATATACCAAAGTTGAATGTATGCTGTTTATATAGACAGAGAAAATCAAGCTTGGTTGAAAATAAGCTTATTGAAAATAAGCTTGTACAAGCTTATAGGCTTGTACAAAGCTTTGAAGATCTTCAGCTGAACATCATCTTGATTCATTTAATTCCACCAGAGCAAATTCAGACATGAAATCATGGAATTGAATTAGGTGGCTTCATAGCCATTTGTAGCCCTTTAAAATCATTCACAGGTTTAGAAGTATTTCTATTGCTTCTATAGCCATGACAGATAATATAGGATGTTGCAAGTTTACTTCCATATATGGAAAATGCTTAAGAGGGCTGAGTGATGTGATCTGCTTTCAAACCGTGGCATGAATAACTAATCAATGAGTTTTAGCATCTAATTAAATTCTGGGTCACTCAGAGCTTGTTTGTAGTGATGAGGCTAACATTGGGATTTATTCTCCACCTAGACTCCTAACCTCTTCAGTGTAGCTGGTACGCAGGACTTAATTTTGCTCTCTCTACCCTATAAAATGATTATCTCTATGCTAGATCTGCCAACCCTAGCTGACTTTTAGCATTCTGAAGATGAATTTAAAGCTGACTAGTGCAGGATACAATCTTGTATAAGCCTTTAATTTTAATTTCTGCATGTTTGGAGCAAGTTCAGATCTCTAATCACTGAATGGGTATCAGGGTAACACTTAGAGGCAGCTGTTTAACATTTCTGGTTTTTAAGAATTATTCTAGAAATGCCACTTATCTTTTGCCATTCTCTATGGCTTATCTCAGTGGCATTGTACTTTATTATGCCAGCGTGTGTGTGTTGACTCTGTTAATTAAGTAATTAACTTACATAAACTCTTGCTAAGTAACCCAACTGAGTCTTACCAGTAATAGGAGGATATTCAGGAGGGATCAAGTTTGCCAAATGGCTGTGCTAGCTCTCTTGTTAGTGCTTCGCAAAGAAATAATAATCAGAGTCAGCAAGGCTGTGTAATTCCAGATGGCTTAATCTTTCTTTTAAGACCTACACAGATCGGTTTTGCCCATAAGCATTCTGAGTAATGCACCCATTGAAAGCATAACTCAGAGGCAGGTAGATTCCTTAAAGGATATGTTCATTGGATACATTTTATTGGCACAGCTAGTGAAAACCAACTCTGACAGTTCCCATGGTTTTCACCCAATTAAAGTTTCATCCAAACTCCCACCTCCCAGGTGTCGCTGATCACATTGTCCAATGAAGATGGAAGGCAGGCTCTTCTCTTTCAACAGCCAACTGTTTCAATAACCTTGATTCCCATAAGGAAGCATTTTGTTTTGACTGGAGCCTGCCGACCTACTTCCCCCCTTCCTTCTCCCTCTCTGGCTTTGTGGCAATTATAAGGCAGTACAAGATGGCTTCAGCCAGATTTGCTTCAGAGTTGCCATTGTCATTGTGTTTTGGATAATCTGGTGACCATTAGGACAATTGTCCTGCTATCCAAAGATACTTGGGTCACTGAGTCAACTCCTTCAGAAACTTCTCTGAAGAATCCAGATAGTTTTCAACTTACAACAGTTTATTTATTTATTGACCATTCAAAGTTACAATAGCAGTGATAAAAGTGACTTACAACTATTTTTCAAACTTATGACCACTGCGGCAATTGATCAAAATTCAGACATTTGACAACCGACTCATATTGATGATGGTTTCAGTGTCCTGAGGTCATGTGATCACCTTTTGTGATCTTCCAACAAGCAGTCAATGGGGAAGCAAGATTAACTTAACAACCATGTTACTAATGTAAAAATTGCAATGATTCACTTAACAACTGTGGCAAGAAAGGTTGTAAAATGGGACAAATCTCACTTAACAATGGTCTTGCTTAGAAACAGAAATTTTGTGCTCAATTGCGGCCATATTTTGAGGACTACCTGTATAATGTGGAATTAAAAATTGTCCTTTTCTTCTGTAATAATATTCTATATTATAGATCTTAACAGTGCGTGACCACTGACAGTAAAGGAAGTAGTAGCAGGAAAGGAAAAAAAAAGGAGACAGGTAAGAAAGGAAATCTGATATGTGTGGAAATAGAGCTCCAAATTAAATTCCCTCAACAATCACGAACAGTTCCCTTCTATCCCCTCCCACCAACAAATTCCATTTTATTTCTGAAGAAAAGTATAAAAACTGAGCTTCTTGATATTTTTTCCTACTGTGTCTAGTTCTGTAAACAATATAATACTTGCAGTAATTATCAAAAAAAATGGAAGGGAATCATCATTTTTATTCCTATTTACAAGTGTAAAGACATGGCTTCCTTACAATTACAATTCATTAATGCCTGAAATAGATTGAAGTGATTTTCTTTAGTGTCATCTGAGCTCTTGTTTTAAATTTGAGCAACCATTGAACCATATTTTTTACCTCAACAGAAGATGTTTGAAATCCATCCAAGCCAGTTCCACATCACAGACACTGATAATAAGAAAATGATTGATATTTGTGTGTTAGCCCACAAAAAATGAATTTGACCAAAATGTCTCCTTTATTTAGGAGTTTTGATGATGATAGATATTTAACCATTTAAAATCTGACTGAAATGAACTTGTCTCCAGAAAGAACTATAATGATCTGTCCAACTGAATTTCAGGAATTCCTTTGGCATCAATATAAGAAACAATATTTTTACTTAAATTTTCTCTTTCAAGCATTTCCTCCCTTTCTTTTCATGCCAATTATTGACCTAACACCCTTTATTTTCTTTATGAATAACATTCACTTTTTCTGCATCTCTGCCACAATATGTCCATTAGATAGATAGATCATTATAGTTGCCTAGTATTTCCTAGTCGAACCACAGACAACTACAATGATCTAATACATATCGATTTTACAGAAGGGGACAATGAGTTGTAATAAAAAGCACTATTCAATCTAAAACTGATCTCTATCTATGTGACTTGGACAAAATATGTGCCTACTTCTTAAAAAAGCTATCCACTGCCATAGCCAAACCTCTAAGCATATATCTTTGAAAAATCTTTCAGGAACAGCTCCTTGCCAAGACTATGGTCACAAGCCACAGTCACCCCAATCTTCAAAAAGGGAGACCTCAGCTTAGTTGAAAATTACAAGACCAATCTCTCATGTTGTATCACCTGTAAAGTCATGGAATCCAGATTATTAACTAATCCATCATCCTCACATTTAGAAAACAACAACCCTACTCTTTAATAAACAATTTGGTTTCAGAAAAAACTATCCTGCAATCTGCAACTCTACACTGCAAAATACATTATGGACTACACACACTCGATCACGGAAAGCAATAGACGCCAATCTAACATAGCATTTTGTAAGCCTTTGATTCAGTGGTACACAGACAATACTAACTCCTAAATACTTAAAATCTATGGTATCTCTGGACACTGTGACATAACCTGATAAGAAGCATTCCTGTCAAACAGACAACAAATGGTCAAAATTGGAGCGTTATCAAATTCTGTACCTGTCAACACGCTGTGTCCCCCAAGACAGTGTTCTAGGACAACTCTTTTCATACAATACATAAATGACCTCTGTGATCATATTAAGAGCAATTGCGTTCTCTTTGGCTGGTTCATCTTGCTAAAGCTTATTCAACACCACAGACAAATACTGCTCCCATTCAAAAAGACCTTGACTATGTATCGAGAATGGTCAATTATTGATTAATATTGATTATTATAACTATATATTATTAATATTTAATTATAATAATAAATATTATGTTGTGTTTGTGTTTTTTCTTTTTTATATGTAAAATCAATAAAAATTTGTTTTTGTTTTTTTTTAAAAAGAATTGTTAACCTATATACCTACGTAGCTTTTATCTCTGGTAATACTTACACTAAGTAAACTGGATGAATACAAACATTTGGCTAGACCAATACTCAATTATCAGTCTATCAGTCCGGAATCCACATTATGGATTTGTTATTAACACAGTTGAGAAAATCTAGAATTATTTCAGCAAGTAAGTAACTTCTCACTTCTTCTTACTCATTTCAGAATACCTAGACTGCACAGACTCGAATTCACGTCCTAGAAACCTAGAATTATACACTGCCTTCAGGATCACGACTCTAAGTATGTGAATATAAAATCATACCATTGCACATGTCGTACCTTGACCGTCTATATGATACTTTAGTTTCAACCATAATATAATCATCTAGACAACCTCAAGATTTAACACGCACCAACTTGATTGCAGAAAATACGACGTTCAAGCAACAGAATAGTCAATGTCGCAGAATACTGTTCCTGACTCTGTGGTATTTTTTCTCCCCAAACCCCAAAATTTTAACCTATGAGATTGTCTCCTATTGACCTCACGCCTTTCCTAAGAGGTCTGTAGGGGGTGTACATAAGCGCACCAAAGGTGCCTACTGTCCCTGTCCTATTGTTTTTTATATCTTTTATTTTTCTTACACTGATCCATGTATTCGTAATTATGTTTTTACTTATACCTATTTATTTGTAAGCAATGACAAATAAAATACAATTAAAAATTAAAAAAGATAGATAGCAGCGATAGTATAGATAGAATAGATAGTAGATAGATAGATAGATAGATACATTAGATACATAAGATACCATAGATAGATACATAGATAGAGATAGAGATATTGAAAGTTCTGTTTGTAACTATCCTACCAGTAGTCCCACAACGATGCCTTTTCAAGAGGCAACTGGAACTTTCTGGTTTTCTCTCTTGTAAGGCATAGTCTTCTGTTCGTTTTCGCAGAACTTGCGTTTTCATCTGAGGTAAGCGTTTCTTGGAGTGAGTAAGTGGAAACATCTTTAAATGAAAATACATGCGATAATGTTCGTTGGCGGATGTCTTGAAAAAGCCACCTGTCGTGGAGACCAACCATTTTGTAATGGCATACGTGAGAAAGTTCCATGAGATTACGGGATCTAGTAAGTTTGTATGAGATAGGATATTCAGTCCTCGCTGCCAGTAATTGATAGAAGATATATCCTCCAAAGTATAAACGTTTTCATTAATAATGTTTTCAAATTATAAATGTTTCCAAATTATAAATGTTTCCAAATTATAAATGTTTCCATTGTGCATTTTTCCTTTTTTTTCACAATTTTTGATATGTAAAGACACTGTTCCTTAGGATAGTGGGGAATAAGTGGCCAATGCAAAGCTCCGCTATAAACTCAGAGATGAGATTCTACCAGTATAACTGGTTCAGTGATCGCATGCATTTAGAAAAGGCAAGCCTAACTTCAACTGCAGCCTCTGTGAAGAAAAATATTGAGGCGTGGCAAACTGCTCTGCCATGCGAATCAGTTGTGCTCTAAATGAAGGCATAAAGCACAGGAAAGAGCAGGGGTAAGTGAGCGGGCCCACTTCTTCATCATAGCGAACCAGTTGAGAGGGAGCTGAACATGGGAACAAGGGGTTCACCCAATTCAGTCCAAACCAGTAGAATCCCATCCCTGTATATACTATTATATTGGTATCATCCAACCCTTCCCCAACCTGGACAATGACACTGAAGAGACTTCTGTGATACTAGTATAAACCATTCCATCATGCTGACTCCAAATCTATAATCTTCACAACACAAACTATGTTTCAGAACTGTCATAAGAATTCATTATGCAAAAACCTAGTTCTCTGAATAAGGATGACGAGCAGGAGGTGGATGAACTTAGTTACAGTACTGATGAGTGCACGATGGAAGACCTAAAAAAACCAAGTTAAGGGGAGGGGGAATCTTGATGACAATAATCAATCAATCAAATATTTTGCAGCCTAGTAATAATAAATCAGAATAACTTAAGAAAAACAAATGTACTAAAAAGGACAGCATTTAGTAACAGTACAACATTAATAAAAGAAATTGTTCAATCACACTTTTATTTAATAGTTCAATCACACTTGTATTGAATTGAATCCTCATTCATTGGCATGGGCAGTTATACTCATATCCTATGATTATATTTTATGAGGATCTCGGTCATTGGTGAAAGCTAGTGAAGGAGGTATTCAGTAGGCCTCCCAATTCAAGAATGTCCTTCAAAATGAATGAATGTAAGAAAGATGATAATTATGTTTTAAGATCCTTGCATTAATAATTAGTTTTCCAGATTTTTAAAATATGTTTTTTATCTTTTATACATTTTTTCCCCTAAGGGGGCAAAAGACACTGCTACATTTTCTGTGCAATTCTTCATCTGCTTTAAAAGATGGGAATTTGAGTGATGAGGAATGATGTTAACAACTGTCTGCACAGAAGAAGGTTACTTCTTAATAATAATGCTGTCTAAATCATGTGTTCATCCACTACTATGTTATGAACATGATTATGTAGGGAAAGATGATTACCTGGGATGAATTTGGGTGAATCTCTCATGTGCTCTTTTCCCCAAGAATGTTGTATCAGAAGCTACAGTACTGGGGTGGGGAGTTTGATGAGGAGATAAGGTTGCAACAGCTTGATCATTAGTGTTAAACAACATGGAAAGCCTTTGAAATCATTGGGCCTCTAAGTAGGACACTCTTATAAAAGTGCTTAGAGGATATTTATTTTCAGGAAACGTGCTGAAAACTCTACTTGGGACCCTGACTGATGTACAAATAAAGTGGCTGACATTTAACATTTTCGGTTACAGATAATTGTTCACTGTGTCGGTAACCACTGGTGAATAATCCCCCAGGCTCCTGGTTTCTGTTATTATACTTGGTAGGGTGATTCTGAACTTCAGACATAATTAGACTATTAGGCCTTCTCTGAAAAGTGAGCAAGTAATATGTACAGCAAATGCAGGAACTTGTACTTCTGTTCTCCTGAGTCCATTATACGTCAAGAAACAGCAATCCTAGATATCAGCAAGGGGTAAAAAAACAGAATAAAGACAACGGACAAGGAAACAAGAATCAAGTGTTCTGTCTGGAGATGTTTATTCTCTCTTCATGTTACACTAGATAATTAAAATACCACACAGTTGATTGTTTCTAGTTTTTTCTACTTCATGTTGATTTTATTATTATTATTTGGTTTTTGATCATCTCTAAATTTGCAATGTCGTTTGCTGATAAAAATTAATACCAATGTGCATATGAGTGAATATAAATGGCTACATTAGGAAAAATTGTGGACAAAAAAATCTACACATGTGTAGATAATTTGATAGTGAGGACGCTGTAGGATTTATCAGTTGGAGTTACATTCTATAATCATTTTAAATGTATATAAACATAATGATTTCTAAACTCTATTTTGATAGTTTTGATAATCTCAGGACTCTTTACAGTAGATAACTGAGGGGGAGTATATGTTCATGAAATTTATGAAAATCCTATGACATGAGCTATTTCCATACAATCTGATGATATATTGTTACAAATCATACATCAAGTTAATCATTTCATGCAGCAATAAGCTTATATTCATAAACTGAAATTCAAAATTCTGATTTAAAAGCCAATTTGTAAGTGACTGCATTTGATAAATATTCTCTCATATATAATTCTTATTGTAATGGTATGTGGGAATAATCTTAGGATATAAGGAAAAGAGCTACGGACAGAGGAACAGTTGGACAAGAGGCAACTTATTTCACAGCAGGAATGTATTACATTAACAAGTTTCTTACAATAAAGTACAAATAGTTCATCTGTGTGTGCTTCTTATCTAGATTACCTTGCAAGTCTGAAAGTACATTTCTTCCTGTCAATTTCACTTAGACTTATATAGCACGTCATAGTGCTTAACAGCACTTTCAGTTTACAGTCAGCATATTGCCCCCAACAATCTGGGTCCTCGTTTTACTGATTGCAGAAAGATGGAAGGTTGAGTCAAGTTTGATCTGCTCAGAATCAAACTGTTGACAGTCAGCAGAATTAGCTTGCAACATTGCATTCTAACCATTACACTATCATGGCTCTTAGAGATACGAGAGAATATATTTTGTTTGTTTTAATGTTTTTACCCCCAGGTACATTCTGTCCTGTCTTCAAATCAAAATGCATTGTTCAAAAAATCAGCATGAAAATTATCTACACATATGTAGATTTTTTGTCCACATTTTTCCTAATGTAGCCATTTATAATTACTCATACGCACATTGGTATTAATTTTTATTAGCAAACGACATTGCAAATTTTGAGATGACCAAAAACCAAATGGCCTTTTTGCTCAAGCTATGTGTTTGGTACAAGAATTACAAATTAGGTGGGATCCAGTTAAAATTCAAATCAAACCATTCTCTCTTCCAGTTCTTGCACTAAGATTCATTCACACACTTCAGCACTGAATGTTACTTGTCTAGGTGGAAAAAAAATGTAAACTATTTCTCAAAATGAAACACACTTGCATAACTGTAGTCAGATCACATAAGAGAACAGAAATTGTCTCTGATTTATAAGCTGGACTATGCAATCTTCCAGTACAAAATCAAAAGTAGTAGCAACTAGTTGCCCTTTCGAAATGTAACCAGATGGAAGAATTCCAGCAAGCAGGAAAAAAAATAGAGGAGCTTTCAAATGTTAGATATAAATATTTTAATATAAACTAGATAGGGTTCTCTCTACAATAACAATGTAACTTTCATGACATGAAGAAATCAAACGAGTTTGCTTCATTGTATTTTCCTTTAAAACTGGAATTGTAATTTGGTTCTTTAATGTTAATGCATCTATAGCCTAGTTGTGGTTCATTATTATAATTATTTTGTTATAATATTGGCTTTAAATTCTTATTTTATATTTTATATATTTCATTTATTTTATTTTTTTATTTATTAATCTTTTGTATTTAATGGCAACCTTGATAGAATGTGACTTTCTGTTTATACATTTGTTTGCTGTTTCCATTAAGTTTCACGCATACTTTCCCATACTTCAATATCTGAAGCAATAGAATGGATATGCATTTTCATTTAAGGCATTATTTTAAGATTAATTATAAAAGTATCATCAGTTTCATAGTTTCCTACAAGATATTTGCTACAACTGCATCACATTGATTCAATGCATATGGCAGATGCATTCATATCTGCAGAAGCCTGACCTGAGATACATAAGATTTCATATAAATTGTTTGAAATGTTTACATTTATACTCATTTTTGCAGACTGCCTCTTTCCCACCTAACAATCTTGGTCTTACATTGTCTTGAATCTTAACGTGATTGACTCTCTTTCCAGGAAAAAGACCTTCTCAGTGGGAAAAAAGATCCCTTCAGAGAGTAAGCTGAAGCTGAATATAAAAAGAAATTATTTCAGTTGACATTGCACTGAGAGGAAGATGTTTTTGTTCTAAGGAAGACACTTGAGATTGGAAATGTGCAATTTGATTTTTAAAAAATCCACACCAACTGGTGCTATTTCAAGTGGTGTCAAAAATGTAGAGCTTATTTTGTTGACTTTGCACCATAGGAAATACCTTTCATGGGAAAAATAATAGAAGGCAATTTTACATTGCATAGGCTTCAGTTTGACGAATATTTCATCCATACCTTCCAAATATCAGATATATTTTTTTTCTTTCTTTATGATTTAACTTTCTATATTTGAGAAGAAGAATAAACACTTTATTTCTCTGTTGGGAAAGAAGAATAAACACTTCAAAATCAAGAGCCATGGTGATGCAGTGGTTAGAATGCAGTATTGCAGGCTAATTATGCCCATTGCAAGGAGTTCAATCCTGACCAATGCAAGGTTGATTCAGCCTTCCATTCTTCCAAGGTCAGTCAAATGAATGAAGTGGTATATCAGTCTAAATGCTACTGATATCAGCATTTTTCCCTATGCAGGGAAAATGGATCATCATAGATCTAATTTTCTGTTTCAGATTCTGGATTAGCCACTTCACTTGGACTTTTCTTATAGATTCATCCCTCCAATTAGCCTTGGATAGTATTTTTAATACATTGATTTTCATTTTCAGGTATGAATGCAGATGCAAAATAAGAATGATTTTGGCTAATATAATAGGAATAAAGCAGTGGTGGGATTCAAATAATTTAAAAACCACTTCTCTGCCCTAATGACTGGCTGGCTGGGTGTGGCTGGGTGGGTGTGGCCAAGGGACGTGACAACACTCAGCCTCCTGCAGCACTCTGCCAGACAAAACAGGGTGTGGGGGTTAATTACAAAATGTGGGCTTTTGCTTTGTGACATCCAGATCAAGGGGTATGAACTGCACAGAAAATACACTTTTGATTGGTTATGAAGAAATACCCTCAAAGTCAGATGTACATTAAATGTAGACTAACTTTTAGCTATACATCTCCCCAGCAAACAGCAAGTGTTGAAGCTCCAGGTAAAGAGGATTCATTTTAGGATAAATAACCACAGTCAGCATGTTAAAGAAATGCTATGAAACTCTGTATTTTAAAGAACATTTGAGAGAGGGGTGCAGAATATCCCTTCTCTGCCCTTTTCTGCCCAATCAAAACAGTTTTTGTGAAGCAACTGATCAACACTGACAGGGTAAGCCAGAGCAAACCCCATTCTGTTATAGTCCTGATGAGGTTACCCAGTTTGGTAATGAAACATCTGAAAGAAAACCATTAATCTCAAAGAGCTTTGCTCTGAACTGGGGAAAAAGGTTAACAACTGGTTTGTTTGAACTGATGCAAACCAGCTGAATCCCACCTCAGGAATAAAGGAATGGAAATAGCAATAGAAGAAATATGAAGACAAGGGATATTGTATTATCATTCATTCTGGAATCTTCAGTTCAGTTAGTAATTCTACATTCAATACCACACCACTAATTTTTAAGTACAATCACTTCATATTGTAAACAGGAATATTATGGATCGGTCAGTTGATCTGGATCAATCAGTTGACAATCAACAAAGCAGAATTACAGTATTTATATATGCGATAAAGAGGGAAAGCCTTTTACTAAAATAATAATAATTATTGTTTTGTTTGGAAAAACACGAGGTAGACCGGGTTCCAACAACAAAAGTCT
>BHFT01024363.1:0-26601 GCA_004320025.1 Laticauda laticaudata
ACAATGACGTGGGATAATACCCGAAGGAAGCTAAACAGCACACATGTAAGTACCCACGAAAGCTTGAAAAAACATATGTATATACATATATATATATATATGGGATGACATATATCTCATGTAAATACTGAAGCAACTGAGCAAAATTTCCACAGGGCTCTAAAGGCTACTTTTACCGAAGACAAATTGCTGTACACAGCAACCCTATTTCACTCAGCTCTTTGCATTCTATGCTTATAAATATAAATGCACCTGGACTGTCACTACAATTTTTGGGAAATTATGATTGTCGTCTCCTTCTCAATGAGCCCTGCATGCATTGATGCCTATACTTTGAGGAAAGTTTCTAGTTTAAAATAAAAACTGTATTTCAGTTAAAAGGGTATCTTACGATTCATCACAACTGAACTGTTGTTATTAATAGATTTAATTCTTTCTCCCATTGGTAATATATTCTTTTTAGAATATAGGCAGAAGTCACACTTTGTACTAAAGCTCTGAAGTAGTTTGTTTGATTTTGGCTCAGTAGATTACATAAAGCTAGCCTTTGTGTGAAATTCTAACAAATCAATCATCAACAGACACAGAGAAATAAATCCATCTACGTATCATTTAAAATGTGAAACTAAAAATGAAAAAAGGAAATAAACATCCAGCACCAGTTAAGCAGGAAGCACAATCAGATAAATCATAAAAAGGAGTAATGTTATAGTCAAGATACTATCAAGAAAAAAAATCCATATTAAAAAAAAAGAAAAAAAATCCAAAAAATCCTAGCCAAAATGGTAAGGGCATGCTATTATATATTTAAATCTTCAAAGTGTGCCCTCCCAGTACCAAAATGTTTCCAGAAAAAAACCACCAAGATGAAGAATGTTAAAGGCCCAATGGAGCAGTTCTGTGTTTTTTAATAGTGAAGTGTGTATGTGTAATATTCCTGTATATGGGTGCAGATATACCTTATGTGTGTCTGTGAGTGTGTGTCTATGTTGGTGGGCATTAGAATCTGTATTTTGAAAATAAGTTTGAACATGTAAATTGTCTACAGAGCCTGATTTGGGGAATATGTTGTGTGTATGTGTGGTACATGCACACATGCATGAATATAAGTAATAAACATTGTCTTTCTTCCCAGAAAATATGATTATTGATAGGAAGTAATGTTTCAGAAAGTATTTAGGGGACTTCAAGAAGCAGAAGCCTTCTTAATTAGTGACAAACCATATAAATAAATCTTATTTGTGCTATGTATATATAGACAAAAATAAATTACATGTACATTGTAAGGAAGTCCCTCCCCAGATTGAAATATTCTTTATTCTTAATATTAAAAAGAGGCAGGATAGAACATTTCCCCAAAAGATAAATTGAGAAAAATCTTGACAAAGGCAGAAAGCAGCCCAGGAAAACCGCTTCAAACTAACAAGCTTGAACAGGCTGATTTTTAAGAATGCAGATTTTGTATCCATTCAGAAAGATTAGGTCATTCCATTCATAAACAAAACACCTTCAGCCAGGCTGGAACTGATGGGATTAAGAATTTACATTCCCCACCCAAATTCTAAGGGCAGGACATGACCTTTAGGACATAAGAGGATTAACCCATCATCACTGAAATAGCAAAAGACACAAGGCTCACTACATCCTACAACCCCCTGGAGCATCTCAATCACCCTATAAAGATCCATCCATTCATGTGGTACCCCAGAAACATGCTGCTGTCACTGAAATTCCTGGAATCCAAATAAACAAAGACCTTCTTTCTGATCTGTCAGTCTCCATTTTAATTTTTTGTCTTGGCTTGGAACCAGACTGGAGTTTTCTACCTACAGAATGAAGTAAGGAAGGGAGGGAGGGAGAGAGGGAGAGGGAGGGGGGAGAGAGGGGGGGGGGGANGGGGGGGGGGGAAGGAAGGAAGGAAGGAAGGAAGGAAGGGTAATATGCTGAAATTGGGCCCCTAGCCAGGCTACATTTAAAAATGTAAGTTTTTAGTTGAAGGTAATTTTGTCTGTGATGAAATGTGCTTTTCTTTTCTTTTTTATTTCTTTTTTTTCTTTACAGCTGAAAATGCCAAAACTCAAAGCAAGAAGCAACATGTCCTGCTTTTTTGGCTTCTATTTCTAGAAGGAAATAAAATTGACCCCTGGCTAGAATTAAATCGCTACCTTTTGGGCATTCTTCTACTTGCCTATCTGGTTAGGAAAGTCACAGCCTTTTTTCCAATGAATTTTCCATGCTGTTCTCTCTATTGCCCATGCACTTTTTGTTACAGGGCAAGCAATTTTTCATCGGTCAAGGGCTGCCCTTGTCAATCCCAATGAGGACCTCCATGGTATGCCAATGAAGCAATAATGTCATCAGACTGGAATTTATAGATGGAGCAGGATTTGAAGAAGCTTCTATTTTTAAGAAAACTTGGTTTGGATGTCTCAAACCAGAAAGGATGTCTATAAATCTTCGTAACTTTGTTTTCCTCTTAAAATAATGACAGGAAATAGTATCACTGAACTGCAGCGGTCTTCACATCTAGGATTTCTGAAGGGTTTAGAAGTTGCATACTTCCAATGGACTTAATGGATGCTAATTATTCATGTAGAATTTGAAATTCAGCCTGTACTGGGAAGGCTCACAAGTGTACTTCCGAATTCTGTTTGCACATGGAACAGAATGCCAAATTTTCATTTAAGTCTTCTATGAATGTCAATGAAATCCAGAATCTGAGTGGCATAGAAGTTTTCCAGTGGTGATTGTCTTCATTGATTCAGGATCATGTAACAAGAATAAAATAGGGTGCTGTACAATATATATATGACAGGATACACAGCAGAGATTGTAATATGGCCTAGCAGATAGCTCCATGCCATAGAAACAAATCCATTTCTAATCATGATTCCATTTTTTTCATCTTCAAAATGCAGATACCGAATGAACCCAATTAACCACATATCAAGAACAACCATTTATTATAAATATTTTTAGCAGAAGGTTTCAAAGCTATTTTATCCCAATTATTGCTTGAAAAACTAAATAATATAGACTGCAGTGACTTTTAAGGGAATTGCCCCCCAATGTACTTTCATCTAATCTTTACTTAAGCTGTAAAATAAAAAAAAAGTGTGCAGCTTAATTTGGAGAAAGTAACTGAAATGTTTCATGATCTCTTTTCTATAAAATTATATATGGTTATTTCAGTGTGTGTGTGTTTGTGTGTGTGTGTAAGAGGGAGACTGTATCTTAAGTATAATGCTTAACTGCTAAAACAGCATTATTTGCAAATGGAGAAAATATAATTCTGTTTATGAGACTTTCTGAACTAATCACATTCATTAAAAAAATTACTACAGTGATGTAACACTGCAACATTAAGCTAATTAAATATATTCATCTATAGGCATATACTTTATTTAGGCAAGGAAGGGGAAAATCCTGTTTGTTGTTAGGATTACATTTGTATGCTAGACTTTAGTGAGATCAAAGCACCACACATTTTTCCATTATAGCTTCACAAATAGAGTGTTGTGAATTAATTAGGCTAGAAATTGGGAGTGGTCCAAAATTATCCCATGAGTTCCATGTTCAAGTAGGATGGGAACCTGATCTTCGTGGTCCCAATTGCCATACTACAGCCATTCTACACTTTGCAGGGCTCAGATGACATTAAGAAGGGAATGTCAGGATTCTTTCTTCCACCATGTTCAGGGGTGCAATTCAACCAGTGTAACAACCAGTTCAGTGAGCGCATGCATGCCAAACATGCTGTTGGGCTCCGGGCCTCCTGTCCCAGAGCTCAACACCGATATGGGGTGGCAGGCGGGACCTCTTACCTCTTACAGCTGGTGATGCTTGGCCAAACCTCTTGACGGGGCTGGAGAGGCGGCCAGAGATCCGAGAGTCTCAGTCACTGCCAGCCAACACACCACACACAGAGCATTTGCTACTGACCTTCTCCAGCAATCCATGTGTGTTAAACAGCTGATGGGCATCAATCTGTTGTGCCACGTGAATCAGCTGAGCTTGAAAAACAGGATATAAAGCACAGCCTGGAGACCAGGTGGGTGGGTGGGTGGGTGGGCCCAACAGCTGATCATCAGAGCAAACCAAACTGGTTCACTCCCAGCTGATCCGAAGAGCTACTGGTTTTCCTGAACTATGCCGAACCAGTAGAATCCCACCCCTGACCATGTTTATTTGTACAACAGGGGGAAAGTCCTGTCCCTTTCTCTCTTATTGAAGCATGGTTCCAAGGCTGGAGTTTGGAAACTAATTCAAGACAACTCTCATCTTGCGCCTGCATCAGAACTTCCTTCTTCTATCTTCTAGACCTCCCCATTTAATATATCAGAAAAGAAATAAGGAAATTCCATTTTTTTCCTGACAATGTGAACAATTAATCAGCAGAATGGCTTACCTCCAGAAGTTGTAGGTGCTCTCTTTGTAGAACTCTCTACAGGCCAGCTTTTCAGGACTTTTTTTCTTTTCGTTTTTAGGAAACGGACAGAATATTTTGATTGCAGCATAAAACCAGGTTGAATTGAGTCATTGAGTCAGATTATTTATGTGTGAACTGCTGAATGTAATGGTAGTTCAGAAGAGATTTCAGCCAGTGCATGCAAGTAGACTACTACTCAAGTAGTCTGATTTAAATTTAATATTTTGTCATTTAGAAACAGTTCAACATTAATAAATACTTTGAAACATTTCAGAGTGATTTCCCCAAATCCAAAGACCAATCTGAGCTCTGCCTGAGGTCTTGGCCTTATCTGATGGCCATTTTCCTTTTTTTTTCCCTTTTGAAATTTGGACATTATACTACCTTGAAAGCATTGCAATCTTCAAAGCATTTTTCTAAATCACATCAAGAGAATACAGTGAAGCCTAATGCATTGCTTTTGAAGAGATCTCACTTATTTTCCAGATAAAATTTTTTATAGGAATAAAAAGTGTGTGTGTGGGGGGGGGTTTACAGCTTTTAAGACAGGGACTAGAACTTCAGGATTGAAAACATGTTTTACAACTGAAAGACTCCTGGCTCACAATGTAGGTAGGTCTGAAAGAAGAGGAAAAAAATACTATCAGTTTAATTGATGTGGTAGTAGCAGCAGGGTTAATAGAAGCAATAGTAATGACTTTATTAAAGTTTGTAGACCCAGATGCCCCCAAAACACAATTTAATAGGCAGTAAAAACATCTGCAATTAGTCCGCTTTGCTATTTAGGAAAGGACAATTTTTACAGGCTACCATTACAAATTCAGCAGCAGCAAGAGTTATTTTAGCTTCTTTATCCAGCAAAAAAGCTGTGAATAATATCCATTACCCCACCCAGAAAATGGACTAAGAATAGGTGTCACTACCTTGTAAATACTATCTCAGTAAAAATGCAGTAAAATTAAGCATAAGCCCATGATTCAGTCCTTCCATCTTCACAAGGTCACAACCTCTGCATATGGGATTTTCTAGCTTTTATCGTTTAGCGTTATTGTTGCACTTTGTAAAGGTTTCATTTCAGAGAGGACTAAAATTAGATTCTCCTCCATAAGGAGCTTCAGGGCCTTGTGTAGCTTCTGGAAGCGTAAGGTGTGATCTTCAGAGACCACTGTTGTTATTTAATTGTAAAGAAGAGATATTTTAATTTCAAACATGCTTTAATTAAATGCAAATGAAATGAAATTTAGCTTTTGTGCTGGGCACCTTTTTTTAGAATGTTGCTTCCTGTTTATCCCTTCAAGGCTTACTTCTGCCTTGGCCCAGAAAAAATAGGAGAATCCAGAAATCAGCCAGGCTAAATGGAGTAGCTTCTTCCAATTATGCTGTGAGAGAACTGGAGTTTCCCCAAAACTTGTATTCCTTGATCAAAGTCACTTCTGATTTTCAACCCTATTGGAAGGGTGCTTGACATTTCTGACTCAATTCTAGGGTGGGAGTGGTCAGTGGATATTTCTTGTATGTGTGTGTGTGTGTGTGTTTGTGTGCATGTGTGTGTCTGTGCACATGCAACTTCAAGTCTGTGTTGATTCCTGGTGACTGCAGGACAAGTCCTTGTAGTTTTCTTTGCAGATTTTTGGAACTGGTTTAAGGGAATTTCAGAATTTTCTTTTGGAAGGTCTGATAGACAATACCTGACCCAACATTATCCTACTGCCTTGTATCTAAGGTGGGGCCAGAACTCATGATCTCCTGATTTGTAATCAGCTACCTACCTTGCCACCTTTCACCACTATATCAATTTGTTTTTTTTTTAAAGATGAGTGGATAGATAGATAGATAGATAGATAGATAGATAGATAGATAGATAGATAGATAGATTGACAGACAGACAGATAGATAGATAGATATCATCTACCTATCTATCTAGCTATTAAGAGAGGACAGAGAAATCTATCTATCATCTATTAAAAAGCCAGTTTGGTATAGTGGTGAAAGATAGATAGATAGATAGATAGATAGATAGATAGATAGATAGATAGATAATAGATAGATAGATAGATAGATAGATAGATAGATAGATAGATAGATAGATAGATAGATTGATTGATTGATAGGTGTGTGTGTGTGTGATAATCTTCCCTTGGAAATATATATAATATATATAAATATATATAATCTTCCCTTGGAAATTTGCACTATTTTCTGCAGTTAGGGTTCAACTTCATATCTGAGCAACTTTCCTTGAAGTTTAGAGGAAAAGCAAAATTGATGGCTAGACTTGAGTTGATTTTTCATCAAAACTGGTTTCCATTTTTGCTCAGTTTAATTCCTGAAGATAAATTACAGGAAAATGGATTCTCAGAGTACAATTCAGTTAAGATTTGAGTTGGGGTCAGTCTTCTGGAAAAATCTAAGGTGAAAACTAGCATTATTTGGGGTGATTTTTTTTTTATATGATAGCAGACTTATCCCCTTAAAATGCAAGGAAAAGGATTGATCTGGCTCCTGGGGGAAAATACGTGTGTAAATTAAAGACAAACTCAAATATCCACTTGGCCACCTTATCATTAATTAAATACAGGAATACTAAGACTATATCTCCAAAATTATTTTCTGTGAAAGATATTTCAAAATGAAATTCTCTTTCATGAAATTGAATGAAAACTTGCTAACAAAAAAATGATATTGTTTTCTGCACAGCAGCAGGCTAATATTGACAGGGCAATATTCTTTGATTCTAAGATCCAAGAAATGCAGGGACAGACTTCACATTTGCATGCCTCCATTCCTTTTAATTTCAAGCAGTCGATATAAACAAGAAGTCTCTTGTTAAAAACTCTTCTTATGTTCACTGTGAAAAGATTCTTGGCTTCCCCTCTGATGTTTCCTCCTCCTCTCTATTCTCTTGACAAAGATTAATTTTCGATGGAAGTTACAAACCATATTTTCTTTTGAAAATGGCATGTTACTGAGAATTGTTCCAATAAGGATATTATGTATGGAAAAAAAAAAACCTTACAGTCTGCTTAATTATTGGTATCTAAAGCACAGGCTGGGAACTGACAAAGGCTTTGATTTTAGCATCAAGCTCTCTGTTATTCATATCTGATAGGTGTCATATGCCCTGGATATCTATCACTGTTCTGCCACATATGCTGTTTCCCATACTTTCAGATTTATTGCTGTTATAATTGGTTATACTGATGCTTCTTAATGCAGAAGTCACAGCATCTGCAAAGGAAAGTGCATCCTCAGCTTAAGAATTTGGAAGCATATTAGTGGTGGTATTCTATCAGTTTCCCTACTGGTTTAGTCATCATGCACTTCATGCATGCATGCGCCAGGGCACCTAACACGTGTGCACAGCTTTCCAAACACCGGCTGAGGCTCTGCTGCACCAATCAGTTGAGAGGATAAAGAAGAGAAAAGTGCTGGGATAGGTGGGAGGGCTCTTGCCTCACAGTCAGGAGGCTGTGAGTTCCTTGCAGTAAGCTATTGCTCTTTCTGTGCTCCATGAGTAATTATTTGCTGTGAACTTGGCATAGGTGTCAAGAAGGGCATCTGATCAGTAAATGCTCGAGCTCTGTTCATTAATACCGATTCCACCCCAATGCGAGGGATTATGGAGTCATTAAAAGAAAAAAAAAGATTTCTCATGGGCATAAGGTTTTTGTGTAATGTGACCAAAAAAGCTGAGTCTGGTCATTTAAACCTGAAGTGAGCATTCTGGATTGAATTGTTCTGTGATCCATTTGTTTGTTTTCTTTGGATATCCATCGTATTCTCAGGAATCTTCTCCAAAATCAGTGTTCTTTCTAATCTTCTATGGCTTCTTCAGATTTTCTCTTCCACAGAATATTCACAGAGAAAACAGTGCCTATACAATTGTTCTTGACATATCATGGCATCTTCATATCTTTTCCAAAACCATCATTGCTACTTCAGAAAATATGGTGTGGCATATATTTTGTTCCTGGTCCCTTTACTCCTAAATAGCAAAAGCCATTCACTATACCAACATCTTCTTTGTTGGTTCTAAGAGTGGTTGCTGTTAGGTTGTCATTAGTTTGGTTTTCTTTATGTTATAGTTCTATTTTTTTTCACCATGGTTCTTGACTTCTTTTATTGCAGTTCCAAATTATTTGCATTTTAGCTATCAGGATAGCATCATCAGGATTGTACAGATTATTGCTATTTATTTCCTCAGTTTTAAAAGGATACTCATCTTCTTCCAAACCAACATTCTTCAGCATTTATACCCAGCATATATGCTGAATAAAGAAAGAGGAACATATGCCTTTATCTGTTTCTCCTTGTTCTACATGGACTATGGTTTCCTGTCCTGTACTATATAAAAATTTCTCAGGTGGATAATGAGATGTTCTGGGATTCCTATTTTGCAAAAGACATGGCTTGACGTGATAAATAGGTTAACACAATTGAATATTTTCTATAATCCATAAGACACATATCAGCTTATTATGTATTAGCCAAAAAAGCTAATACAATCTTTAGTTGTATAAACAGAGGGATAGAATCAAAATCATGTGAAATATTAGTACCACTTTATAAATTCTCAGTAAGACCACACCTGGAATACCACATCCAGTTTTGTTTAAGACATTACCAAAAAAAGATGTTGAGGCTTTGGAAAAAGTGCAAAGAAGAGCAACTAAAATGATTAAGGGCCTGGAGACAAAAAGATATTAAGAATGGCTGCAGGAATTGGGTGTGGCTAGTCTAGAGAAAAGAAGGACTATGGGTGACATTATAGCATTATTCCAATATTTGAGCAGCTGCCACAAAGAAAAAGGAGTCAAATTATTTTCCAAAGTATGAGAAGGCAAAACAAGAAACAATGGATGGAAATTAATCAAGGAGAAATCAACCTGGAATTAAGGAGAAACTTCCTAACAGTGAGAACAATTAACCAGTGGAACAGCTTGCCTTCAGAAGTTGTAGATGCTTCAACACAGGAAATTTTAAAGAAAAGACTGGATGGCCACTTGTCTGAAATGGTGTAGAGTCTCTTGCAGAAGATTGGACTAGAAGACCTCCAAGGTCCCTTCAAGGTCTATTCTGATTGATAGTACATTTCTTTATGGTCTTCTTTGGCTTTCTCAATAATTAGCCTGTATTAGCAAAGAGAGTTCCTTTCTATGTTAAGACATAAAACTCCAAGATTGTAAAGAATGTATAATTTTTCTTTGATTTTATCCCCAGGCATGTAATGTACGAACATAACAATTTGGAAAATAATGATTCAAAAATAATTCAGTGTACATTCTAAGTGCACTAAATATAATTTATCATTTGACCCATCAAGGACCAGCAAATTTCACAGCTCCATCAATGCTGGACACTACCATTCCAAATTGTAAATTGGTATTATTTTTTCACAGTATTTTTTCCTCAAACACATTTTTTTTATAATCATTATTATGTTAGAGAGAAGGTTTAGCATGGGTAATGCTAATTGTTTTAGCTTATTGAAAATTAGTGTTGCAGTCCACCAGTAAATGCCTGATTGAGCTTTACAATGCTTGTAGTTTGGTTGACCAATATTTTATGCATTCTGATGTAATAATACAATGTTTTTCATCATAGGTTCAGTAATATTATTATGTGTAGAAGGGCACTGAAATGGCCTAGATGAAGATATTCAGAAGCTGTTACAAAAACAAGGACAAAATCATTAGTTGAATGACTCTGGAAAAGAGTTAGGGAAAAGACTGAGGCTGCCCTGCTCCACCCACAGGAGTATAAGGGGGTAAGGAGGAAGAACACAGTCAAGAACATAATCAAGACCACAATCTTGCAATCAGGCTTGCAAGATTTTGTTAATGTAGGCTATCTCAAAAAAAGTTTAATTCTAATCTCCTTGTGGAATTAGTTGAGTAATTCTGAGGTGCTTCACAACATTTTAAAGTTGCATTAGTGTAATTGCAGCACTGCTGACCTCACTGAAAAGGAGCTGAGACTCTTAAAAAACCTTTAACATTAACTGCAAGTTAACTCATTTTCTGCAAATGCTTTAAGCCATAATTTAAAGAACAGATTGATTTCCCCCACTCCTCTCTGCTCTCTTCTACCCTGACAACCAACTAAAAGTTTTTAAAATTCTAAATAGTGGTTTACAATCCTTTGTTCACAAATTAAGAAAATGTTCCTCTTGCATTGTCCAAATGAGCAAGGAATGGTCATTTCCTTCTTTTAACATAATTTCCCATATAATCCCTCTAAAGTTATAAGTGTTTTTAAAACCAGCTCTTGCACAATAAAACATGAGAAATTTGGACCAAAGAACATCCTGGTGTCATAAATTACCCATAGACAGTTTAATGATATCCATTATACCTTTACTGGACTATTAGGAAAGCTGCTTTTTTGTTCTTTAAGTCTTTTGTGGCTACTTGCAATACATTCTTTGATTTCTAAATATTTTAAAATCTTCCAATATGGGTCTACGGCAACTTACCACAGAACAAGAGTTAACTTGCTGCAGGACAAGAGTTACATTCATATCAAAGAAATGGTGGAATAGAATTATTAAAGAAAGGATGCCAAGGAGGGTCAAAATGAAATGTGAATGATAAAAATTTAAATATTTTTTTAAAAAATATATTAAACAATTAAATTAAATTGTTGAATTGTCCCGCAGCAAGTTGTCCTGTGGTGAATTGTCCCTGGGGAGTTGACCGTGGCAAGTTGGCTATGGGGAGTTAGCTGTAGTGAGTTGCCCCATTCCATCCAATACTATCGTATACTTCCCTGACAGATAGATAGATAGATAGATAGATAGATAGATAGATAGATAGATAGATAGATTGATAGATAGAGAGAGAGAGAGAGAGAGAGAGAGAGATAATGATAATAGATAGATGATAGATAATAGATAGATAGATAGATAGATAGATAGATAGATAGATAGATAGATAGATAGATAGGAGATAGAGATAGAGATAGAGATAGAGATAGAGATAGAGATAGAATAGAGATGATATAGATATATCATGGCTAATAAGGTTAATAAGATGATGAATAGAATAGAATAGAATAGCTTTATTGTCACTATAAATATACTCTAATCAACATACATTAAAATGAAATTTCATTGCATTCAGCTCTCAAGGGATAACCAATTTGCATATTCCCACCCACGCACACATAAATGACACAGAAAAACATCACAGGCTAATTCAAATATACACATATACATGGATGGAAAAAAAAGAATCCTGCAAATTTATAAGACAGATGGTATAAGGACCAAACCTGTTGTAGAAGCTTATCGTCCTGCTACAGATACTTCAAAACCTCCTCCCAGAAGGGAGCAACAGAAGCAGACTGTGAAGTAAGTGTGTGGGGTCTCTGACAAAGATAGACACAGCTGAAAATAGACATGACCATGACCAAGTACTGCTCATTTTTTTATCAATCTCAGAAAAGTCAGGAATAAACAGATATGAAAAGATTAAAATCTCAATTGTTGCTTATCATCCTGCCAGGACCTTTGTAGGAGAATTGTCTTCCCTGGAAGATAAACCAAAATAAATCACCAAAATTGCCTACTTGATAGGGAAATTTAGGGGATATCAGTACTGTATATGGAACTTCAGTGTATCTCTAGCTGAATTGAATTTTAAGTTCTTACAAGACTGTTAAATATTATTTCTATGTAGGTCAACTAGTCATGTCTACTTTCGCTAATCACCATCAGTTGGTTGGAATTACAAAAGGAGGTAAAGTGGCGCAAAGCATATTTATTTAGAAATAAATCCTAGTAATATTCAAGACTTTTACTTCCCTGTTAACCAACATTTTAGAATCAGAAACAGGAATGTGGTTAATTCAACTTCTCTTACATAGAACAATCCAAATAATGATTTCTTTATTATTTATTTCATTCGGTTTACTGCTTATCAGAAAATAGACCAGTTGTAGGAAAGATTTCAAAAGTGCTATTCAAATTTGATGGGGGAGGCACTCAATCATACTGAACAAAAGGGAGGAGTCATTTGCAAAATAATCAGCAGCATACAGTTGTAAATACCACTTGCCTACACATCTGTTGCATATAATAAAGCCATTATATGATAGACATAGAACAAGTTAAACATCTGAAGATCATTCACCATTCTTCCTTTTGCTGTTTCTCTTTGCTGCCATCTAGTGGTCACATGGAGTTACTCAGCCCTGATATGGCAGTCCTTTCTTTAAAAAAAAAAACACCTTAAAAATCAAGCAGAATCAAATAGTAGCAATTTTGCAGCAGTTACGAACCAAAAAAAAAAAAACACCAAAACCCTCCAAGTTAAAAAAAAAAAAAATTATTTCCCATTTTTCCTACTGACCATTGGCTCACACTGTACAACCAACAGCTTCAGAGCCTCGGTGGCACAGTGGTTAGAGCGATGTACTGCAGGCCACTTCTGCAGACTATTGGCTACCTGAAATTTGGCAATTCAAATCCCACCCAGATTGTTGAGGACAATATGCTGACTCTGTAAAACTGCTTTGAGGGGGCTGTAAAGCGATATATATAAGTCTAAGTGCTAAGTGTTATTATGCTTTATGTTGCATAGATCAGATATCTCACCTCCCAAATTGTTGCATTGTCACTGCTCAAGCAAAACATGAAGCCCTTAAATTGTTTTAGCTGTCTGTCTAGGAGCATAATGGCTAGAGTGGTTGTAACGCTGGGCAGGAGGTTAGTAACTCTACGTTTCAGACTCAAGAGCTACTGTGTGTTGGAGATAAGTTCACGTCTTTTGCTCCAGTTCCTGTTGGGGACACGAAAGAAGCCCCCAATTGGGCATCCACAAGGCAGTAGTGATGTCACTGGCTAATCCTTTCACCACAGTGCTTCTGACACCAGCACACAAAAAAAGCTGTCTCTTTCATACACACACACACACACACACACACCCCTCATCCCATATTCTTGCTCTGGCTATGAGGCATTAAGTTTTTCCTGGGATCAGATTTTGCTGTGAAATGCTAATCATAGTTAAGGACGCATAAACATATAAATGTTTGATAACTCAGTGTTTTAAATTAAACATCTTGTCCCGAAATGGAAGAGCTTACTGCTTGGCTATGATTATTGAAAGCAGAATATCATACAAGCTTCTCAGTCCAGCACCAATGGTAATCTTTTTCTCTTGACAGAAGGAGAAGGCTAAATAATTACTTTATTATTGCTGTACTCCTAACAGTCTTAAAATGACATAGATCAGAATGTGAATACCATATTTTAATAGAGTTTGGAAAGAAGAGTGTGGAGCATTAACAATAATGAAAATATGCAATTCTGATTTCAGCTCACATTAAAGGAAAATAATGATAGTTTCAGTCTTGGAAATATGAAATAGCATGAAGTTAGTACCCTATTATTTGAAAATTAGCAAACTTGGAACCTTACTGCCAGAAAAAAGCAGAAGAAAGAACAAATCCAGTTATAACACTCTAAAGTAGTCAGGTTTGAATTGATGATGATTGTTTATTAAATACAATAAATCACTGGATCCTAAGCTAGGAAGGCAGTTTCCTAATGTAAAGCTATTGTGAGTATCTATAAATTGGATACATTCAGTGTACATGAGTATGTTGGTATACAAGTAGTTCTTGACCCATATCCATAAAAGAGCCGGCCCACTGCTGTCATAAATCCTGATGGCCATTAAGTGAGACATCCTTGCTTAATGACTCCCACCCCGTGCTTTCTCTGATGCAGTTGTTAAACAACTGTGCAGGTTGTTAAGCAGAGCACAGGATGCCTCAGGAGTGGGGGAGACCATGGGAGGCCCACCACCCAGCTAGATCTAAAAAGGAAATATATATATATAACCCCCCACCAAAAAAATTGCAAAGCCAAAAACAAGCCCAGCAAATAATGGGGAGGGGGAAAAAGCTCAGATAGTTTAGAACCCAGTGCCATGTTCAGTATCAAAGAAACATCCAGCTAAGCTTTGGTGTTTGACCACAAAAATCCCCAAAACACCAGGGTGAAAGTCCAATGATCTACCCAAAGATAATGTTTCACAAAAGAAAAAAGTGATGCTTGTGGTGAGGCCTCTACTCAGATTAGAAGGCAGTTGGGATACTGCAGGTGTAATTCATTGTTGGAATGTAATTCTATGCAACAACCACAGTAGCATTCAGGCAATAGATGGCAGTTTTTGCAAGTTTAGATATATGGTATATACTCTGCTCTTTTGTTTTAAGTAGAGTTGTCTGTTTCCTATTGGAGTTATATACTGTAGTTGAGCAGTAAAGCACATGGTGACTGTACTCTTTGTTTGCTCTGTGGTGCTTTATATATGCAGAATTTCTAACAGCAGGCATCTCCTGGCTCTTGCTAGGCTTTGGGGAAGCCAGCCCCTGAATGCAAAGATGGAAACTCCAGGACCTTCCTAAAACCTTACCCCCACCCTTCCTCACAAGGGAAGGGAAGATTTCTCAATCTTTTTCCCACTCCCCAATTAAACTTTTTCCCTCTCCCAATTGAACTCCCCACCTCTGCCCTCCAGTCTTGATCCTCTTTAACCTCTTAATTTGCTACATATACTAGAATCTGTAAATTACTTATCTTGATGAGTGGCTGACAGGATGAAGAGTGGAAGAAAAGAGTGGAGAACTGAAGGAAAATACTTTGCTTCTGAAGCCTCAGTAAGTTCAGCAAGCAGTAACAAAGAAGTTGGGTCTTAAGTCATAGTAGCAGCAAAAAAAAAAAAAGAAAGAAAGTAATCCTGAATGGGTTGGCACAGCCTAAGACAGACTCAGTATACAATTGGAGGGTTCCCTTGGACTCATGGTTCCTAATAGAAGAGAAGGTGGTAGTCATGATCAGGTCTTAGGATTGTGCACCAGTTGCAACCATTCCTGAATCCATGGCTTTGCTTTCAGTCACTCATGTTCCTGTGACCTTTCGTCTGGAGTACTTCAATGTGCTCTACATGAGGCTAATCTTGTAAAAGATTTTGGAAGCTTCAACTAGGGTAGAATGTGGCTGCACATGTAAGAAATAATGTTGATTTTTTTTTACAATGTAACATCATTGCTACGTGAGTTGCAGTCTCCATCAGTGTGCTTCAATTCAAGAGGCTGTTTATCATCTCTAAAGGCTTTCATGGCTTGGACCAAGGCTAAGGGACCACTTTCTCTCAATTATTTCTACCTGTCTGGTAAGTTGACCATGCTATGGGTCTCATCAGCCAAGGAATGTTGGCTGGTGGGGACCAGGAGATATATGTGCTTTCTCTACCATAGCACCTGTCCTCCAGAACATTTTCCCTTCAGAGGTCAGGATGACTCTGACTGTCAGCCTTCAAGATTTTTCTCCCTTTGCTTTGCATCTTTCGGTTGTCATAAGTAATAGGGGGAGGAAGGGGGAATGGTTATGGGAAGTGAGTTGGAGGTGTTACAAACCAGAACTGTATAAGCTGGGAGGGGAAATACCTTCTTGCTTAGGTTTCTATCCTATGTTATGCACAGCTGAAACCCTTTATCAAACAATTTCAAGGTCAACAGACAGAGGCCTCATTACCACCTGGAGATACCCACATGATGATATACACAACTTTTAATTGGATGAGCCAATTGTACTATTGGGGGTGGGAACGTTGCCATTACTTTGTATACGTGATTTACGTGCCCATTTTCTCAGATTCAGAATTCTTTTGTTGCTACCACTTGATTTCCAGTAAAAGATATCTTTTCTCTGATTAAAAGAGTCTCAGTATTTCTTTCTTGGATTTTGAATGGAGCACCAGCTGACACTGACCCTGTCAGAGTAGTATCATTCTATCTGTGATTTAATTTGTCTTCTGATTTTGCTTCTTTGTGCCTGGGCTTTGGGCTTCAAGTGTGCTGAGGGCCTGTTTGTTGGCTACATTAGCAACCATGGCAATGATTCTATTCAGTGACCGTATATTTTTATTTTCCATTGTTTTAATGGTTTTAAATTTGTTTTTATGGGTTTTTTTTTACATATGCTGAAAATAAATAAATAAATGCAGCTTGTCCTCTTTATGCAACTACAACAATATTGCCATTGATATGGTTAGACATGTGCAGGCTGAACAATAAGACAATAATTAATTGCCTGCTTTTACCCTTAAAAGTATCATTCTATCTATGTTTTAATTTGTCTTCTGATTTTGCTTCTTTCCTTTTATATATAAAGTTCTGCATATCACTGCAGTGATTACAGTGAAAGGAATGCAACAGAGGAGAAAATGGAGTGATACATTTGGAATTAAGTTAAAGGACCTTTTGATGATGAATGAGCTGAACAGAAATGTATCTTATCACTTCACAGAGCTACTTATTTTGCATGGCAAAGGAATCAAGAAGTATATTCAACCAGTGCTGACTACTACAGCAAGAAACTGGCATTGGGATCAATGGGCTGTCTAGCTTGCAAAGGAAGTAATTCACAGATGGGTAAGTCAAAGTAATAGAATTTAACTGTCTTGCCCAAATCAATTGTTGTTGCTTTAAAGTAACTTATTTCTAAATTTTTATTTAAAGCCAAGCCTTTGAAATAATTCCATCCAACTGATCTGGCTTTAGACAGTTCCTTGTTCTCCCTAAATAATCCAACTAATTGTAATGGACTTTGTGTCCAAGAAATCCTACTCAATGCAGATTTTGGTGGAAGGAAGGGAGGATCTAAATTCTAAACTCTCATACATAAAGATAATTCTCTGAACAATGAAACTGGCTATTAGATTATACAGTTTAGAGTCAGAAATTATTCGACCCAGAAAAGTCCATGGTTATATTGTACTGCTCAATGTGCAAATTGGCTCTTACCTCCAATTAATCGCTTGAGATCTTCAAGTGCTCTGGTTTAATTGTGCAGACTGAGCTGAAACATTGCATTCCTCAAACAATTACACCACAGATACCCTCTTGACTTCTCCTATATTCTTCCTGAGACTACAAGAATTGCTATTTGTCGGTTGCCTTTTAATCGCTTGGTTCAAAATGGTAAGATGCAAGCTTCTAAAATGAGAACTATGTACAAAATGTCAAATATGGAATCAAGGATGAGCTTATATTTTGACAAGGAAAAATGCAGCAGCAGCACAGGCTCAAATACTACTTTTTTTCAGCTGCTGTTTCACAAAAAGAATATAATTGACTGCCAACTGTTAATTTGTCATATTTCACAACTCATTTATGCCTACTTGTCCATCAAAAATGTGGATGGAAAACAGGACAGCTGCCAGTGAGTATGAACACTGTAAATATACATCAGAGTTTTAATATTTTTAATGTATTTCAACTAACTATAAGTTTTGCAAATTCCACTTTTAAAATTAAAGCCAAATACCAAAATATCTGAAAAAAAATGTTCCATGTTTTGTCTATTCATTTTCCAGATGTTAATCCCAGAAATATAAGAGAATGTGGGTTTGAAGGGAAGTAGGATTTGGATGACATCATTAAATAAAATTTATTAACTTATTTCTTTTTCAAATGCTCTTTGAATTTATGAATCAAAGAATGATGTCAGGTTCATTTGCATTAAATTGTTTTTTTTTAATTCTACATGAATGATGATGATGCTATTGGAGAACTTGCATTAAAAAGTTCCTTATATTAGAGAAAGACTTACATGGGTATGTGCGAGGAAGCAATCTCTGTGTTTCTGGAATCTGGGAATGTCACCTAATCAAGGACTACTGAAGCAGCTGCCTGTCATATTAGCAGAAAGAAGATGTGTTACATGAAATATGTGAAGAAGAGCACAGTGGTAGTCAGTTAGTCAATCATAAACCTGAACATAAGTTCTGCAGGGATGTAGATGCAGGAAGGAAACATGTTGAGATTACCATTCTCACAAGGATGTGGCGGAATGACAGAGAAGAAAAGGACCCAGAGGGCATTCCTGATTCTCTGAGTAACATGTATAATGGGATGTCTCCCTCAAAAAAGGGTGGAGGACACACAGCAATTACAGGAGGAGCCTTACAGAGCAGATTGCAGGAGAGAGGAAAGTTGAAAAGTGGCATAGAGACTCAGGGTAACCCTACAGAGTTATGTTAGGTATAAATGGAGGTGAACAATTATTTTGACAGGTATTTCGTCTTCTGCTACAGTACCCCACTAGCAATAATATAATTGGCTGTAAGAGTGACCTTGGGGAATGGAGGACAAGTCAAAATTAAGACTGTTCCATATTAACATACTTCAAATAGGCTATTCCTATTGGACAACAAATACCCGACATTGATTGGCTACTTTTCTTGATGCTGATTGGCCAATCATAGCAGGGCTATGATTGGCCAATTCAAGTGGTGGGAAAAACAAGGTAGCCGTCATTGGACACTAGCCGCGAGCAGCTCTCTATAAAAAGAGCTGCTGCGGCTCCTGGTTAGAACAGACTTTCAGAACTAAATAAAAGAGCTGAAATTACGCTGATCTCTGAGTCTCATTCCTGAGATAGAACACTGGTGATGAAGTGGGATTCTGAGAAAGAGATCAGTTGGGCACATGTCATCGAGAACCGAGCAGACAAAATGGCTGGAACCAACTCACCACCCGCACCCTTCAATCCAGCAGGCAGAGGACGGGAATCCTACATCGATAGATTTTCATGTTCTTGGAGAGAAGTAATGACCTACAAGGAATCTCGGACAATTGCAAAAGAGCTGTATTCCTAACACACTGTGGGCCCACAGTGTTTAAGATGGTCAAGGCACTAGCAAAACCAGACAACGTTAAGCAAATGGCCTGGCGGGACCTGGAGAAGCTGCTGAGGGCTCACTACACACCAACCGTCTCCAGCCTCATCAGGAGACATGAATTTTATAAACAGGACCAGAAGGAAGGTGAGAGCATCGCAGATTTTTATAGCCGCTCTCAGGGACATCAGAGGAGCATGCAAATTCCTGAACATGGACGAAGCCATGAGGGATCGCATGGTACTTGGACTGAGAGACCTTACCCTACAAAGCCAACTGCTGACCCAAGCAAAGATCACCGTTACTGAGGCTATTGCTGAAGCCACGGCAGCAGAAGCAACCAAAAAATCAGCAGCAAAATGCAGAAAATGAACGTCAACCCACCAAAGACATCAACTGAAACAAATCAGGGTACCAAGAAGAAAGTAGAAAGCACACACAAGAGCGCTACATGTTTCACAGAAAGCAGATCATCTGGAATCGATGAGGACGAGGAAGAGGAAATCCACAGGCTCCAGGCTGAGCGAGAGCGGTGAATGAAAAATGGTCAAAAGTCGGGGTTCCAGTGTGCCAGCTGCGGAGGAGACCACCCCCAGTCGAAGTGCCGGTTTTTAGATGCCGTTTGCCGGTACTGCGAACGGAGGGGCCACATCACACGTGTATGCAGAAACCGCAGAAGCTACAGCCCCAGAAGAAGGGACAACACGCCCCTGAGACAGAAAAGAGAGGACAACGTGGAACCGAGAAAATCGCAAAAGGCAAAGGGAAGTGGCCAATCAAGAGCTACAGGAAAGAAGAAACACATCAGACCATCACCATCGGCCATTCCAACGCGATTAATGTCCGGAAGGTACATTGTGGCAGTCAGAATTGAGGGGCAAGAATGCAAAATGGAGGTCATTCTGGATCGTACCTCTCGATGGTATCCTGGGATACCATCAAAAGACTAGCACCGCACATCGGCAAAGCTGAATTGGAACAACAAGCACTGATTTTTAAAAGACTACCAAGGCAACAGAATACCAGTAGTCGGGCTTGGAAAATTCCAGGTAACCTTCAAAGAACACCAAAAAATATTGCTCTAACCATCGTAGACCAGAACCGACCAAGCTACTGGGACTCGAGTGTTCGAACCCTAGGAATCAGAGTGACCGGGCATTAGCCGCATCACTGACGCAGACTGGGAGGAGAACCTGATGATAGAGTTCCAGGACATCTTCGACGGAAAGTTAGGCAAGTACCGAGGGTCCCCTATCTCATTCAATTTAGATCCAACCATAGCTCCAATTAGGCTGAAGGCGAGGCGAGTCCCTTCGCACTAAAACCCAAAATTGACAAAGAATTAAAAAAAACTTATAGAACAAGGCATCCTGGAACCAAATCGTGACCCCAGTTAAGCTGGATGGGTCTGTGAGAATTTTGGGGACTACAAGGCTACCCTGAACCATGCACTACAGCAAAGTGCATATCCTGTTCCAGTAGTACAACACCTCCTACACTCCCTGGGAAGGGGCAAGGTCTTCGCAAAGACTGACCTTGCCCAAGCGTACCAGCAATTGCCAGTAGACCCGAGGAAACAGAAGAGACCCAAACGATCGTGACCCATAGGGGAGCATTCAAATGTACAAGATTACAATTCGGAGTCAGCGTAGCCCCTGGGTTTTCCAAAGCCTAATGGAGCAATTATTACAAGAGATAAAAGGAGTAGTCCCATATTTTGATGACGTGCTCATCTCAGCTAACAACGAGAGACAATTAGAAGCCCACCTCAGGAGAGGTCCTGCAAAGGTTCCAAAAGCGGGACTCAAGGTAAAAAAAGAAAAGTGTAAATTGGCCACATCAAAAGTCAAATTCCTGGGGTACCAAATTGATAAAGAGGGCATCCACCCCACAGAAAAAAAGATCAAGGCAATCAAAGAGGGCGCCTAGACCAAAAAATAAGTTGAATTAAACAAGCTTTCTGGGACTCATAAACTTTTACCAACGTCTTTCTGCCACAAGAAGGCAACTACGGTGGAACCTCTACATAGACTCTTAGACAAATTGGCCATCTGGACCTGGGTACGATGTGAAGAGACAGCGTTCCAGAAGATAAAGGACCTTATCACCTCCGATGCAGTATTGATGCAATACAGCGAGACATTACCGCTTACAGCTACCTGCGATGCATCACCATTTGGTTTCAGGGCTGTGCTTAGCCATGTCCTGCCAGATGGTAGAGAAGCCCCCATTGCCTTCTGTTCAAAGACCCTCTCAAAAACTGAAAGGAACTATAGCCAGTTGGACAGAGAGGCATTGGCGGCTATATCCGGCATAAAATGTTTCCATGAATACCTTTACGGTAGGACTTTTACCCTTGCGATCACAAGCCCCTTTTAGGTATACTCGCTGGAAACAGAGACACCCCTAACATACTGTCGCCGACAATGACAAAGGTGGTCCGAATTTCTGCGGCATACAACTATGACTAATTCATCGGCCTGGAAAAAACATTTTGCACGCTGATGCTTTGAGCCGTGCCCCTTACCAGACATTGAGACTGACCGGCACCAACCACTTCCACCCTGCAAATCGAGACTTTGACTAACCTACTGATAACTGCAGCTGACATCGCTAGAATGACTGCAAAAGACAAGACATTGTTACAAGTTTTTAAACTGGGTAGGAAAAGTTTAAACTCACCGGAAAACGAGACAGACATTATTTTTCAAAACCGTATAAGAATAGACAAACCAAACTGTCATTACTGAAAGGGTGTATACTTTGGGGTGATCGGGTCATAATACCAGAAAAATTACAAGACCAGGTATTATGTATGTTGCAACGAAGGCCACCCAGGCATTGTGCGAATGAAAACCCTGGCCAGGAGCTATGTATGGTGGCCAGGGATGGACAAAGATATTGGGAAATGGGTCAAAACTTGCAGGAAATGTCTAAACTCCCACCCTGCACCCCTTTCAGCACCTGTCTTGGACTGGGAAACATCAAGGGGCCCCTGGTCATGAACACATATAGACTTCGCGGGCCCAACAAAAGGGCATACATACCTAATCGTAGTAGATGCTTACTCCAATTGGTTAGAAGTAAGCATCATGCACTCTACGACCACCAAAGCAGTCATCAAACAGCTACGAAAATTATTCACTACACACGGGTTACCAGGATGTGCTTGTGTCCGACATGGCCCCACAATTTACCAGCACTACCCTTCGAAAATTCCTTGCCAGAAAATGGCTACGAACATGCACTGACAAGCACCGGGCCAAACAGCGAAATGAAACGTAGGCGCGGAACGCTATGGTCCAGTATACCAAGGAAACATTAGCATAAAATTAGACACAGGGACAGTGGCAAGAAAGAATGAAAAACATGCTCACATACAACAACATAACACCCAAACTCCACTACAAATAAAAGCCCAGCAGAATTACTTGTATGAGCAGAAAACTAAGTTCACAATTCTAGATAGATTACACCCCAACATACGCCACCGACAAAACCAACCGACTCCTTGAGGCAGTAGATCGCCAATCGAACCAGGACAACTAGTATACGCAAAAAACTTCACGGCCAACCATTGTGGGTACCGGCAGCAATTACACAGATAAACCGGACCACGGTCCTACAGAATGGAAACAGATGACGGCCGAACCTGGTGAAGACATATTGACCAACTACGGTCACGCATACTACAACGCACCACTGACACACTCAGACACGAAGAACAATACACACACACACCAACAACATCACAACAATTACACAAAACTAGCAACACACCAACCATAATAGCAGGGCTATGAGTAGCCAATTCAAGCGGCGGGAAAAACAAGTAGCTGTCATTGGACACTAGCTGCGAGCAGCTCTCTATAAAAAGAGCTGCTGTGGCTCCTGGTTAGAGCAGACTTTCAGAACTAAATAAAAGAGTTGAAGTTACACTGATCTCTGAGTCTCATTCCCGCGAATAGAACAAAGAAAATGGTCAGACAAAAGACATTTGAATCCAAGGAAGAAATGTAATTTGCAAAAACATCTCAGACTTGACCTTCCTCAGTTCTTGTGAAATAGAGGGAGAGAGGGGAGAGGCACATTCATACTTTCCAGATTCTATTCCTGTAACTTTAAAATAAAAATAGTATTAGCATTCATAACTTCAGTTTTCTGGTTGAGGTCTACATCAGATGGCTGATAATGTGTTGTTTCTCTGTGTCATATAATATATGTGAGTATATGCCTAATTTTGTATTTATTTTTTTATTTTGTCATATTTATGTGGTGTATATTGCAGGTGGTATCCCTCTGAGAGCTATATGCAACAAAATTTCATTTTAATGTATGTTGATTAGTGTATTTTCAAAGTGACAATAAAGTTATTTTAAATCTAAAAAAGTCTAAGTTTGTCTTGTTCTACAGTACAGAATTTAAGAACAGTTTTTTTCCAAAGAAAAGTCCATTAAAGGAGTTCTACCCTCTGATTCTTCAAATATTCTCCTATCCTAATTTGCCTTCGTGAGGTTTACCCTCTAGATTTATTTTAGTACTTAGAGATCATAATGGAGATGTCACACGATGTACAACCTAATAAATGACACCTTTCCAACTACCTCATTACCTTGAAAATACATTTTCATTGGACATAAGGGGGAAATGTAGCCATATCCTCAAGGTAGCATAATGATGACTCTACGTTCTGGATTTCCTTGTGATAAAATAAAATTAGCATAAAAATCACTTGTAATCCTGATCGACATATTCTTTAGACTCTTATATCTACCAATGGAAGAAAATAAATTTCTGTTCAGCCTACATTGTCCTGGAGTAGATTTAATTTGTTTTATTTTTCAACATAATCCATTTGACATGATTGCATGTTAAAACACATAATTTAATCCTCCTGTTCATGTTCTCAAACATGTTTTCATAGCATTTGCTGAAATTCAAAGTCGTGATGATTTAGAAGTTGAAAGCATCCTCTAACTGCGAATTGGTTTGTGGTCATTCCAGAATACTCCTGGTACTTCTTAGAAACTGTTTATAGGAGAGTAGTCTCTTAGTTTTCTAAAATGGGACTCACAATATTATGCTTCAATAATGAACTGTTTGTGAGTTTTCCATAGAAGATAGTTTGTACAACCGTACCTTGGTACTCAATTGCTTTAAAACCCATCATATTTGATACTCACTTGGCTTTTTAAGAACAGATGCATAGAAGTTGGGGAAAAAAGAAGCAACATGGTCTGGAAACTATTAGGCTCCAGGCTCATGCAAACAGCCAAAGCACTTCTTCCAAATAATTTTTGAAGTACATCTTAAGCCCCTGTCCCACTGCACCAACGGATGCAAAGAGGATGTAAAACGTTAAAAAAAGCTTGCCACCCATTGGAAAACGCGATGCATCCATTGTGTACTCACTGCATACGTGTTTCATATGCTCTATCCCTCGAGCATCCATCCACTGTGATTTCATCCAAGCATAGTGGGACTGTATGGTCACCCCCAGCTGCCAACATGTGGACCTGTATTATCATAACAAGGTAATCTTGATTCAACACATTTCCAAAATAAACAAAAGCTGCTTTATTAATGCCCTATTTCATTGTAGACCACTCAAACATACATGGCACAATTCATCAGTGTTTGAGGACAGGCTCAAGGAAGCATCCATTAATCATTCTATCCACCCTGTCTTGCCACTCCCTGCTCCAGCTGGGGAGTTGCACCAGTGTGTCAGGGGAGGTTGCGCTGTTCTTCCCTTTCACGTGAAGCTGCTGTGGGGGCCTTGTACATCCACAGTGGTCTATCAGGTTTCGTCCTTGCCTTCCATTCACCAGGCTCCCATGTCCCCCATTGCCTTTGAAGTCCCAAGTCTGTTGTCTGAACACTAGTCGGTAGCGTTGCGCATGAGATTTGTGCAGGATGCAGCAAGCTTCCACGATGCTCCTCACATGTCTCTGGGTGATGCTGTGGCATGGTGGTGAGAAGTAATCTGGGAACCTGGTTGCCAGGGATGCCAAAGGCGTCTCCACCACCCGTCTTGCCCTGGACAGCCGTTAGTTGAGATCCTCTCTTCATGGGTGAGGTAATCTTGAAATGTACGGCTTCATGGGTTGTTCTGAGGGAGAAGGCGTCATCACCAACGATGAAGTAGGGCACATCTTGTGTGTCATAGGTAGGGAGTCTTGGATCTGGAAAAACCCATGATGGAGGTTGCGTTCCAGCCCCTCTTGAGGTCATGGCGTTGTATACCTGGCTATCTGAAGCTGACCCGTTTCCTGAAACCTTGATGTAGGATGAACTTGTAGTCAAGCATCAACCATGGCAAAGAGGATGATACTGAAGAAGCCCTTGTAGTTGAAATAAGTGGACCCTGAGTTTGGCTGGAGCTTTGCAGGCCACGTGCTTCCATCCCATGGCTCCAACGGTGATGTGGGAAAGTTCCACCTCTTGATACCATGCTCTGCAACTTTCCTCCATCCTTCTTCAGTGGTTGCGGACACTGGAGAGCTCCTCCCAACATATTCTTCGATTTGATGGCCTGAAACCATTCTCTGACCACTTGCTGATGGTGTTGTGTGGCAAATTAAATTCCACGCATACTGCATGTTTCTGATGTGGTTCCAGAGGCAAGGTGGCGCAGAGTCAGTGCACCTCAGTTCCAGGGTCCAGGTGGGGCCAGAAGTTGGTGCTCAGCTTGGTCAACTGGGTCTCAGACACTCTACAAGGTTCGTCAATGTGGCTGGTGGCATCCTCATGTAGTGATGGAATGCACGAGGGTCTTCATTCCTCAGCTCCATCATAACTGGTCATACAGTCCAAACTCTTCTTCTCACGATCCATACTCGGACCCACACAGCTCGTTGGACATCTCCTTCTTCTTCTGTGTTAGAAAAGGTGAAACAGTCTGAAGAGGGTTTGGTTTGGTGATGAATATCGCAGCTAACGCATACGGACTTGTTCATGAAGTCCATGGTGGAGAACAATGGATTGATGTTGAAGACAAGACCAAGGGTGAAGAGGGTCTGTACACACGGGGCTGCTGGACTCATACTGATGTCCAGATGATTTCCTTCCCCCTTTTTATAGAAATATCGCTTGTCCACTCGGTGTCCTTCTACATACTCTAGACTACCTGCAGACATCCTAATATTGAATGCATCCAAGATACAAATTTTTGTCCATTTAATCCTTTATATACGAGATGCATCCACTTACATCCGGGTCTATTTCCCATGCTACTAACGCTTGTGTGGACGTTCCGTTTGTACTTTTCGTTTCCTTCCTCTTTCCCGTTTTCAGCTGCATGCGGGAGTGAGTTGCTGAGGATGGCAGAGGTACAAGAGGATACAGTGGACGTTTAATGATGACAACGGACATTAGAACGTTGTTGTCCATATTATGTTCGTGGATGTACATCGTACACGGCGGGAAAGTTCATCCGTTCAAAAGGTTTTGTGCAACTCAAATTTCTTGATTATCCGT